>VWZN01016106.1:131463-142879 GCA_013396955.1 Regulus satrapa
TGGTCCCCCTCAACACTAGGCAGTGAAGTGGGGCTGGCTCAGTGTCTTATCCCCATTTGTTTAGCAGCGCTCGGAGGTGGCGCTGGCCTGTCACCCTGAGCCTGAAGTGACTCCAGCTGGCTCCTGGTGGGCTCAGGCAGTCCAACGCTCCTGAGAGCTGAGCCTCTCTCCTTAGGATCCATCCTGCAACCCCAGGGTGTTGGGGGCTCCCGCAATGTCCACAGCTGTGGGGTGACCCAGGAGGCGTGGGGTCCTTGGGGGCCAGCAGTGGCATCAAGTCCCACGTGTGGGCAAGCAGGTGCAGGGAGCAGGGATCGGCCAAGGCTCACTACAGGATCTGAGCTTCTGATGAGAGAGAGGACAAAGAGGTCAAGGGGGACACTGGAGACACTGACCTGCCCCATGCTGCACATTTCCTGCCCCACATTACCCCCCATTTCCCACTCTGCACCCCAACTCACTTGGTAGTGCCTTCAAGTGGGTGGCAGCAACCAAAAAGGTAGGTTTGGTCTTGTCCTTGCCATGTTTCCTCACCCGGAGCCTGGGGATGAGACCAATGGTGGCTGAAGACCCCAAGCAGCCTCCCTGAGCATCAGGATTGCCCACATTCCCAATGATCCTGCTGTGTTTCCAGCCAGCTGTGGCCAGCTGTGCCCAGCTCAGCTTAACCTCTCCAGTGGGTCAGAGCCAGGGCTATGGCACGAACTGGTCACCAGATAAAATAGGATTGGGATGGGAACGGACTGATAGCAGAGCCAGAACACAGCAGGGAGATCTCATGGTGGCAGGATGAGAGGGGACCCGGGGACAAGATTTCCAGGGAGCAAAGGCACATGGAAGGATGTCTGTGCTTATTCAGGAGCATGAGACTTCCCAGCAGGAGCCTTTGGGAGGATATTAGAAGGAGCAGCATCTTGAGAGCATTCAGAGAAAGGTCCCTTGGATCTGGGGTTGTTAAAAGAAGCCCAGGCAGGCTGGGCAGCAATGCGTGTGCTGGGAAGAGGCACTGGTGTGGCACAGGGGCAAGGGGAGCATAAACCACGTGTGTTTTGGCAGGGACCCCTGAGTAGGGCTGGGGGATCCCAGGGCACTCCATGTTGAGGGTTCAGGATGGGATGGGGACAGCAATGATACAGCCACCCCTTCTCAAAACACGTCCTACCAGATGAGGATGGTGATGACAAGAACAGCAGCCAGGATGAAGAAGGCAAAGATCCCAAGGGACACAAGGACGGTCATCTTCTCCAAGGGGTCACTGCGACCTGGGACAGAGAGACTGTCACAGCTGAGGGGTGACACAGTCCCCAACACCTGGGGGACCCCATAGCAAGCTCCTGGACACTCCATCAGCCCAGCCACACACGGGCTTGGGGCAAGAGACTCTTCCCACTCAGCCACACACATAGCACTCCTGCCCACCAGCCCTAGCTCTACTCACTGATGGGCTCAGGGTTGGGAGCCTGGGAGGGCTCCTCAGCCAGGCTCTCCAGTCTGGCATCTGTAGTGGTTTCTTCACTCGCTGTGGAGGCCAGGTCTGGAGGACAGAAGGGATGGAAACACTCACCAAAAACATATGAAAAACCCCAGGGACCCACGGAGAGAAGTGTGGAAGGGTATCTTTGTGCCCCAGAGGTACTACGAGCCCAAGGGTGCCACTGTGGTGCTAATGGTGCTTTGGAAGTTCCTTCCCAAGCCTGTGGGGGGAAATCCTGAATGGCATCAGCACAGCTGCAGACTGACATGAGCTGGGAGATGTTTCGTCCTCCTGCAGCTGTGCCTCCCAGCCTTAAGTGGCCCTGAAGTTGAGACTCACTCTGGTTGATACTTGAGTGCCACGGGGAAGGGACTGAAGAGGTGCAGGTCAGGGTTCTGGAGGGACTTTGGGGAGGGGTGGCACAACATGGTTGCGCCTGTCCCACTCTCACCTCTGACTGGAGTTGCCCGAGCCTCAGCACTCCACTCACTCCAATTCCCTGCATCCAAGAAATCCTTGGCACTGACTTGGACCACGTGCTCCAGTCCGGCGAAGGCATCCGTGATAACCTCAGACAGATTCACCGTCTCTACCTGTGCCGGGCAGAGCAGAGCTGTGGGGCAGGCAGGCACATCCCTCACTACCCTCCCTGCCCCTCGCACACCCCGCTTTTGTGCTGGCCCTGCCCTTCCTTGCACACTTACCACGGACCAGGAACGGTGGATGACAGGTCGGTACTGGAGCCGAAACCTTAGCTGGAAGTGGGGTTCCTTTGGCCAGGAGGAAGGGTACTTCCAGCTCACATGGAGTCGCCGTGGGGCCAGGGGGATGGGCTCCACCATCAAGCCCTCCGGAGGGTCTGGCTTAACTGTGTGGGAAAGGACAGAAAGCCCTTGTCACCCCACAGCGCCGTGCACATGGCTGTAGGGTTCCCCGCTCCACCCACAGGTAACTGCCCAGGGAGGGACAAGCAGTGGGACAGACAGATGGATGGGGACTCACTGATGGCCTGCATGGTGACATCAAGAAGGCGGTAGCTGAAGCCCAGAGGGTTCACCTCGGTGATGTTCAAGCGGTAGGAGCTCCAGAACTCTGACCTGTGGACGGTGCAGGTGCCGGGGCGGGACGGATCCTGCAGGCACAGCCCCACGTGCCCGTTCTTGTTCCTGCAGACAGGGAGGCAGCGTGGGGACACGTCCTACCTGCCCACCACGCACAGTTTCCAAATGCTGCCAAGGAGGTGCCACGGGAGACTCCCATGCCAAGACCCTGGTGGAGGGGAAAGCCCCTCTGGCTCAGCTACAGTCACCCTTCCAGAGTTTGGCATATCCCTCTGAGCATGTCAGAAGGGACCCTCATCCCAGCTGCACACTGCCTGGGAAGGTCCCTCCTTGAGGCAAACCCCTCTCCCTGAGGAAAACCCTTCTCCCAGACTCCCAGAGTAGCTGGGAAGCAGCGGGCTCCCTAATGGGGACCCCAACTCTTGCTTTGGTGTCCCTGCTGAAGACAGCAGCAGAGCCTTTGGGATGGGGGCCAGTCCCTAGGGAGCAGGAGCATGGTGGGAGTCAGTCCTACCTCCGCTTTTCTTCGCCTGTCAGGGATTTCTTCCTGCCATGGAGACAGATGGAAAAGCAGATGATTAGGATGAGGGGGCAGCACCAAATGAACTCCATGACCCAGAGGAGGGACAGGAGTCCACACTGCAAAGCAGCCCCACACTCCCACGCTGACATACACATGTGACATGAGCCAAAACCATGTCCAAAACTAAACTCTTCTAGTGAACAGCTTGGCAAGAGAAGCTGGGGATTCCAGGGAAAAGAAATGGTTCCTTGCCTCACACAGCAGCAAAAGACACAGAGACACTTGATAAAAGCAGCTCCCTAGAGCCTGGCTTCACCCTTCTCCTAAAGCCTCCCAAATCCCAGGCTTCCATTCCCCTTCTCTGTGGAGCCCCTGATGCTCCACTCAGCACCCTCCCCACCAAGCCCTTGGCTCCTGCAGCTTTCAGCAGGGGTGTGCTTTATGAGCTCCATTGGACTTCAAAGCCGCCCGCTAATTTGGCTTGCAGGGATAATTAGAAGCAGCAATACTGTCAGGGCTCCTTTCATCCCAAAGCATGCCGGAGTGTGGAGGCTTGCCGATGACCTGCTTCTCTTTTATTTGCCCTCTGGTGCTGGCAAAGCTGTCAGCAGGGAGGGAGCCTGCCCGTGCCAGCCCCCCAGTGCTGCTGAGACCCCCCAGTGAGAGCAAGCAAATGCTTGGTGCTCGGCTCACCCCAAAACAGGACCTGCTATGGGGTGCAGCATGGAGCTTGGGGCAGGAGGTGAACCCAGGGCATGTGTGGGATGGACAGACGGATTTGGTGGTTATCCTTGGCTGTGACCCAGAACTCATACCATAACAAGCCCAACCCATGCCCTGTGGGGATACTTCACCTGTATGTGGTGATGTATCTGGTGGGCAGGAAAGTCTCCACACTGGAGGTCCAGGAACAAGAGAAATTCTCATAGTCAGATGCTCTGCAGGACACAAAGGGGACTCCAGGCAGGTCTGGGGTCCAGGGGAGACAGCAGTCAGCGAGGAGTCCCCCATCCCACAGCCCATCCAGCACACAGGGATGACTGTGTCAACACCAAGCCCCTGGCAGGAGTACAGGCACCACAGTTCCCCTAGAACAGCCCAGCTCACAGGCATGCTACTCACGCCCCAGACGCAGGGACACAGTGTGCAGGAGGCCACCGTCCTCGCCGTGGCAGCTGTACGTTCCCATGAAGGCCAAGCTGGCGCTTGGCAGCACCAGGGATCCCTGCTGCACGGCTGAGCCCTCCGGCAGCGCCGCGGCACCTGCTCGTCTCCACTGCACTGGTGAGCTGAGGAGAGACCAGGCAGGCTGCCTTAGAGGACAGGGATGCCCAGGCGCACCCTGTACACCATTCTATTTGGAGAGATCCCTTGATGTGCACACTTACCTGGCACGGACACCAGGGCATGATAGGGTCACGTCTGTTCCCAGCTGTCCATATTGCACACCTGGAGGGACACACAGCCTCAGATGGATGTTAGGACTCCATGCCACCCCACGCCAGGGCTGGGTGTGCCCTGGGGCTGTACCCCACAGTGGGTATTGTCTATGGGGTCTTGCCTCATGCAGGTACTGCCACAGGGTGGCAAGGACTCATCCCAGATGGGGCTGGGGAATGAGCAGAAACACATGTCGGCTATCACTGTAGGATGTAGGGCTGTGTTTCATGTAGCCCTGGCAGGTCTGCTCNCTTCTTCTCCCCAGTCTTCAGGGATAGCAAAGGAGGCTGATGCCAGGGCTGCTGCTAGGAACGCCATCACCCTGCCCAGGCCTGGGATGGAATTGTGCATCTGGAGGAGGCAGAAAAGGAGAGGAGAGAATGTTATACCCTGCAATGGGGCAGCTGATATGGTCCACAGCCCACAGCATTCCTGCAGGGCCATGGGTCCCGCATCTCCCTCTCATCCCATTCTGCTGGGGGCAGAACAAGGATGCTCCAGCTGGGACATCTGGCAGTGTCTGTACCACAGTCACAGCTGGTTCCTGGCAGCTGAGCAGTCCCCATGCCTGGAGAAAGAACACATGGGGCAAACACTGACCAGCTTGGGGCTGTGTGGGTTAGCAGGATTAAGGCTTCTTTGCCACTGGAATCCTGTGCTGGGAGCCCTGCTAGCTCGCAGCCCCAGGGTGGTCCAGAGACCTGTGCATGCGTGGCTGGGGTGGGAAGGGACCAAAGAGAAATTCTGACCTGTATTTACATGGCAGGTGACAGCAATCAGATCTAAACAAGCTCATACAGCCAGGGAGAGCAGGGCAGTGATAGCTCAGGTTGTATGCAGTCTCACATCACTGCTCATGCCTTCAACCACAGCGGGCTGGTCCAGGTAAGTCTCCATTTGTGGGAGAATGGCACTGAAATTCCTCCCACTCAGCAATCCCAACTGAGAGGAGCAGGGGATGCAGAGTCAGGGATGCGCACCCAGCTCTTCACGGGTCAAGCCCTGCCTCAGACTGGAGTCTCCCTGACAGCATCACCCTTTCCATCCTGACCTACACCACTGTGGTCACATCAGCCAGTGTCAGCCTGTCCATCCCAGGCCCTCACCTTGTCTATGCCAGCAAGCTTCACCCCATGGCATCTGTCCTGGCCAGCAACAAACTATCCCTACTGCGAGCACCACATGGCCTCTGTCAGTCAGAAATTAGTAATTTCTCCCTAGAAGACCCTCCTGCCCACCCCTCACAACTGGACAGGCCTGTTTATTTACACTCACACTGCTGGGCTCTGCTCCCAGCTGCAGGCAGGGGCTGAGGGCACATGAGGCAGTGAGCTCCCCACCAGCCCCAAGAGCAGGCATAAATCTGCATCCCCCTGGGTTCAGCAGCTGAGAGACTGAAGGCAGGGATGCTCCAGCCCAGCAAAGGCACCCCAGAGCCGCAGCCAGTTCCCCTCCTGTGGCCGACTGCCCACGGCCACAGACTAAACTGCCTGGTGAAGGAAACAAGAGCTACAAGGCAATCTGCTGCAGGGGGGAAGGCGTGCGGCACCCCACATCAACCCTGTTCCGAGCATGCCAGGCAGCCTCAAACACAAGCCCCAAATGTAAATGATTTCACGAGACTGTATTAAGCTTTTCCTACCAAACTACCCTAGAAATGTTCCCAAGAAATATCAGTCAAAAGGTCTCTGCCAAAACTATGCTGGTAAGTAACTGGGAACATTTGGCCTGCAAGTAAAATATTTTGGTGATGGAAAAAAAAAAGAAGAAAGAAGACAAAAATGAGTGTATTTTGTCTTAGAAGCAGAAACCAAAAATAACTCAAAAAACCACGTGGGCTAGAGTGAAGGAATAGTTCTGGGGAGAGGAGGAAGGGGAGTGGGTGTATGTGTGTGTGTTATGAAGAAGGGAGAGTGTGTTAATATATGCACACTCTGTACAGAGAGAAAAATTACTTTAAAATAAACCAATTTCTTCTCCTGACCACCCTGGTTTTCCATTCAAACACTGCAGAGAGTATCCACCCATCTCCATAATGATCCTAGTGGTTAAGTATAGTTAGGGAACACTAACCTAGACCCCAACCCTAGTGATCCCTAACTCTAAGCCTCAACCTAACCCTAACACTTTTCATCCTGACGGCCCAGTCCATATCTTCCACCCTTCATCACCCTTTGTCCCATCAGCTCCCTGACCTCTGCCCAGCACCCCATGAGCTGCCCCACCTCAGAGGGGCACCCCTGCCAGTGCAGGGAGAAGACAGCACTAAGCCTCTCCAAATACACACTGACTCAGTAAGTGACCCACACGAACACTGCCAAAAACTATCCCTGGGGAACAAAGCATCGCTGCAGAGAGAAGCTGCAGAGCAAGCCCTTCCTTGCCTGCCCAAAGGCCACAAACAGAAGGAGAAAGAGCCATGGAGCTGGAGAAGAACCAGAGCCCTTGTCTGCCCCAGGTGCAAAAGCAGGGCAGGGGGCCACGTGCTACAAGAGAGCTTGCCCAGAAAGGATCCCCTTGTTTTCTTTTACCAAACTCTCTGGCCAAGAGAAAAACAGGCGTGCAAGTGAACACAGGCATGCGAGTGGCCAGGCCTACCTTCCTTGGTGGCTCCACACCCCCACAGATGGGCACACAGGCAGAGAAAACATCCCTTGATGCTTGCACCAGCAGTGACACATTCTGGGACACAGAGTCCTGGCACAGTGGTCCTGGAGCCGAGCCGGGACAGAGGGAACAATCAGAGCTTTTCTTCCTCCCTTCATGCTAATCCTGGCTAGAGAGACGCCTGCCGCCAGCGCGGGGCTGGGCGACATCCCGTTGCCACGCCAGGGTAGAGGGACCCAGCTCAGCCTGGGGGCATGGTTGGTCCTGGTAGGAAGGGAATTGCTGGACCCTGCTCCCTCAGCACAGGATGCTCTTGCCAGTGGCCTGGTGACCAAGCAGCCTCTGTCACCCGTGGATGTGAACCAGAAATGCAAGGTGTCACACTCCATCCCTCCCTGATCCTCCTGATGCTGGGCACCATCTGAGCACATGCGAAACTTTTTGGGCAGTGGTGGAGAGAAATCCTGACATAAGCCCCTTCCTGCATGCAAACTGAAGTGCTGTAAGCCAAAACTTCCCTGAAAATGATGGCCACACGCACTGGCACCCATGTCCACGCTGGGTGCAACAGTTCCCTTGGCACAGCTGCTCCATGCCATGCCCTGCCGTGGCCTGGCATAGCACAACACAGATTCCTGGGGGAAGCCAACTTTCCATTGTGCTCGGTGCTTTGAAAGACATTGGGTTTTGTTTTCTCAGTGGGTTTGTCGGTTTTTTTTCTGCTTCATTTGAAGTTGCTCTTCAAAGGAAATGGGCTGCAGACAGAGCTGGGGTGGTGGGGACAGGGACAGAAGCAGATGACACTGTGCCTCAAGGCTGCAGATGGCAGCGTGGAGACGTGGAATGCTCCCCACAGAGCACAGAATGCTGGGGTGCCTCTTAACCTCTTCCTAGGGTGGTCGGGGGCAGCAGTGCTGCAACAGATACCGCAAATAACCCAAGAGCACTTGGCAGCTCTGCCTACCCTGTGCCAGGCCCTGATGGAGTCACCACTTGCAAAAAGCAATGGCCAGAGGCCCAAATGCCCCAGAAATGGCACCACTCTGAGCACCCCCTGTGCTGGGGGAACATCCCTGGCCCTATGCTACAAACCCTCCTCTCTGTCAGTGGCTGCTGTAGGAAAAATGTCCTATGCTGAAATGTGAAATGTCGCAGGAATTCCCCTCTCCTTGTTTCCCTGTGGAGTAATGTGCCTTGCTAATCCCTCTGCACCTAACAGGCCTGCAGAAGCACCATACCTTGATCTGATGAGCCATGCCATGGTCTGAGGACGTGTCCCTATGGCCATCGATCAGCCCAGGGCCTTGGGATTGCCCCATCCCTGCAGCACTGTTGATTTTTATCATCACCACATGAACGTGTGTCCATGAGGGGAACATCAACTCCACTGCTGGATGGTCCCCTGCAACAGCCATCTCTGTCCCCTAAATGCTGCTGGCACCTTCCCTGGGTGCCCAGAGAAAGCCCAGCAGTGGGTGCTGAAGGGAAGCATGTCCCCCACCACCACCAGGGCCACCAGGGCCATGCACAATCTCCAGGACAAGCAGCGGCACCTGAGGCAGCCAGCTTGGGCACTGTGAGGCTGATGNCTCAAAAAGGGCTGTTTTCCTCTACACCTCTCTGGTGGGGTGCATGGGCCCCCATGGCTGCTGCGGGGGGAATGCCATGCCATGCGGGGCTGTGCCAGAACACACACATGCATAGCTGCAGCCAGTGCAATCCCAGCGCACTGGAATTACCCAAGTTAAACCAGTAAAACTAGTCGGAGTCTTTCGCTGTGAGGCCAGTGCAGTGCAGTAAGACCTGTGCACAGTCTGAACATAGGACTAAACCCAGTACAGCTCCAATGTGGGGTTTAACTCAGGGCAACCCAAATATTAGATTATACCCCACAGCCAAGAAAAATTAAATTCCACACAGCCCATAAGAAAAAATAAATCCAATGCAGTGTAAATGTGTGGCTAAACTCAACCCAGCCCAGGACTGGGGCTAAACCCAGCTCAACCAAAATATGAGGCTGGACCTAGCACAGGTCAAACATGTGGTTATGCCATGCTAATGTGGGGTTAAACTCGGCACAGCTCAGGAGTGGGGTTAACCCACAGCCCAGTTCAAACACAGGGTTAACCTCAGCACAGCCCAGTCATGGGGTTACACAGTTCAAATGTGGGGCTAAACCAAATGCAACCCGGGTGTGGGGTTAACCCCAGCTCAGCCCAAACACAGGGATAACCCCAGAGCCGACCAGGGAACCAGTTATCTCCACAGCCAGACACAATGCACATCTCCATCCAAACTAGACCAAGACCCTCCAGCATTCACATCATGGGTGATGCCCAGCTGACCACAGCCCCACCAGTGTCCAAAGCCAAGCCCAAACCATTCCATAACCGGAGTGTCACCTCTCTCCTCTGTGGAGCCAGCAGCTGTCAGCAGTTCCTGGTGCTTGGGGGCCCCTACACACCTCAGCATGCCAGTGGCACCATGAAGGTCAGGCTCTGCTCTTTCCCCAGCCGGGAAACTCTCACCCCAACACTCTGATTTCCTCTCTCCTCTGCTCCATCCTGCGGGAAGAAGTCTCTGGCTCCTGGTTGTAACTGCAGGCATCGACAAGGGCCAAAACAGCGAGGGCTCTGTTAGCAGCCAGCAGCCCTGACACTGTGCCAGCTGGCAGCACTTGCATTCCGAGGGGGGAGAGAAGGGGCGCCCTCCTCTCCATCCTCATCCCCACACTCCTCTCTCTGAAGCCACGTGCCAGAGACATTCCTAAAAATAATCTCCTGGCTGTAAAGAAACCTACCAGTGCTGTAGCTGTAGCGCTGGTGGGTTTCTTTACAGCTTGGAGATTATTTTTAGGGTGGAGGCATGGAAGTTGGTGGGAGGGGGTGCTGCATCCCCACTGTCCTTGGCACATGGTTACAGGACAGGGATGGGCACAGTGCTGGATCTGGGGACACGGGTGGGACCTGCTAGCAGAGAGCTGGGCCACCCTGTGATTACAGCAGGGTGGTAAAGGCTTTTCCTGTCCCAGGAACATTTTGGGATTTGGGACATTTTTCTGCTCCTGGGTTCAGCCCAGGCTGGCAGAGAATTAAGCGAACACGCAGCTCCCAGCATGATAGAGCAGCCAGACCAGCCTGCACCCCCCAGGACCGTCTGATCTCCCAGAATGAAGCTCCCCCATAAGCTGGCCCCGGAGCTGATACAAGAGCGCGTGCACCCACAAATGTAGGGGACAGACAAAGAGGTACATACCTGTGAATGCTCCAGGCACACCCAGCTCCCTCCAATGCTCCTGATGAACTCCAGCCTGGGGCTGGGAACTCTGATCAGGAGCGGGGCCCCACAGCATCCCCCATACGCGATGCTCCCCCTTCCCTCCCCCTGCTCCAAAACTGGCCAGAGCCCAAGAGCCATCAGGCTCAGCTCCATCCTTGAGGCACGAAGGCACATGGGTCAGCCAAAACACAGCAGGGCCAAAATAAACAGCTCACCTTACACAAATGCTCCCCCAGCTAGCAATTTGCTGTCACTCCTTTTGCAAAACAAAATCCCTTTTGGGGAAGAGAGGGATTTCAGGAGTCATTAAGGACCACCTGGGCAGCCAAATAAAGTCATCACCGAGGGGTGGCCCAAATAAAGCCACCAGCAAAGGGTGTCCCCTTAACCTTTTGCACACCACCAACAGCGTCCGGGGAAGAGGGGTGGGGGGATGGAAACTGCAGACCCCCAACAGTATGTGATGTGGGGAAAATGGTATCAATCTCCAAGTTACCTGTCTTCTCCAAGTTTGGAGTCAACCCTACCTACTTTCATAGAATCACTGAATAATTAAGGAAAAGACCTCTAAGATAATAAAATTTGCTGTGTGGAGGTGGTTCAGGGGAGGCAGCTGATTGCAAGGCACACGGCAGGAACAGAGGCTGGGAAAACACCACCTCACTGGGGGCAGCACCCATGCCCCCACACCACACTTCTTGCCAAGCCAATCAGATGGCAGTCCCCAAGCCAAAAGGAGATGGAAATGTGGCAAAAAGTGGAAAACATGGGGGCTGTAGTACAGGGCCAGGGGATAGGGGCTGAGCCCTGCCTAAGTTGAGAAGGTTGGAAAAACACCGTCCAGTTCATTTTTTGCTAGGGGAAAAAAAACCCAGCCAAGTTCTGAAAGATTAAGTGTGATTGTATCCAAGAGGGGGAAAGCAGGGCCATGCAGTGAGTGTGCTGACACACTCCTTCCCCAGTGCTGGAGAGAAGCCCCAGCCCCACTCGAGGCCAGCTCTGTTTACAGGCTCCTATTGTCTCTCTTTTTTT
>VWZN01016106.1:147659-161593 GCA_013396955.1 Regulus satrapa
CGGGAGCCGAACCCAGACTCGATTCACAACCTGTGACAGCCCCCACCCCCCCCCACCCCGAAGCAACTTTTTTTTGCCCAGAAAATAAAGCAGCTAGTATGCCAATTGATGGCTGGCATGACTTGTGCCCTGGTGCCTGGCTCCCATCAGGGATGTCCCCACGGCCCATGCCGGTCCCCAGGACATGCTGGAGCATGGAGAGGCCCTGTTACAATCAGCAGCCATGCGCATGAGCTGAATCTGAGTTGAGCTGCTCTCCAAAAGTCATCTTTAAATGTCTTTTCTATTAGGTCAGCATTCCTGCGTCGCCCAGGGAAGGTGGTTACGGCCGGCAGCCCAGCACACAGGCTCCTCGGTGCTTGCTGCTGGCTCTCCGACAGCAATCAGCCTGCCCACGCTATTAAATTACTGAGAAAAATGGATCGTTTCACCAAAAATTAGGTGCAGGAACCTCTCACACGGTGGCAAGGCGTAAGCTGGTAATTGGAAATTCATAGAGCTGGCCGCAAATGCTGCCTCTGGCTCTGCTCCACCCTCCTCTGGTTGTGGTGAGGGATGGCAGAGAGGCATTTGATGCCATCCCTGAAATGCTGCCGCTGGTGGACATGCAGCAGCCACATGGCCAGCAGCAATATGAGGTCCCCCACATATCCTAGGAGGGTTAAATGTTGCTGCACAGTCCCTCTGCCCTTGATAGGTGGGGAAAATAGTTGAAAAAAGTTCTCAGAAACCTTTCCAGGCACTGGAGTAAAAAGTTCTCCATGCACCAAGGCTCACCATCAAGCACCATTCTGGGGACATGTCTCATGGGGCCATAGTTTGGGGATGCAGCAGGACACACTCAGCTCTATCCCATTCTTATAGCAGCACCCCAGGAGTGCTTCCCCACAGACCCTGCCATGCTCAAGTTCCTCCATCCGTCCATCCATCCATCCATCCATCCATCCATCCATCCATCCATCCATCCATCCATCCATCCATCCATCCATCCCAGGCACAGCATAAGCACCACTGCTGCTCCATCTGAGCTTGGGCATCTCACCGAGCTCAAGCCTCAGTGCCCTGCTGAGCAGAGCTCTCCAAGGCGCCCCCAGGGCAAACCACCCAGCTTCAGGAGCTGCCAGAGAACCCAGTCCATATCTGCAAACTCCATTTGGGAAGGAGGAATGTGGATGGGCAGCAGATCAAGAGCTGTGTCAACAAGATACTCTGAGACACCAGTCCCTCACACTGACTGCTCCCTGTGCCAGCACAGGACATGGAGGTACTCATCCTCCTCGTTATGTGCACTGTTTTTTGGATGCTGGGGTGCAAGGACTGTGGGCACAGTCCCAGCTGGAGAGGAGAAATGGAGCTAGGCACAGGATGAGGGAGGCCAGAGAAAACGGATGCCTCCCCTGGCACAGCCACGCTCCAGCCATGAGGCTGCAAAACTCAAAGCCAGGATGGGGTGGAGCAGCCTCAAGGGAGCCATGAAACAGCCCAGCAGGAGCCTTGCAGGAGCTAAAAAAATCAAAAGCAGCCGAAGCACCGAGGAACCCCCCGGGGTTGCGTGTTGGCCCTTGCAAGACGAGGATGGAGCAATAGCTGGTTGGGCCCACCGGCTCCTCCTAAGCCTTGAGGCCTCAGGCAAAACTCATGGAAAGCAAAGACTCCTGCAGACCTCCCCAGCAGCCGGGGGCTGGCCCTGGCCCTGTAAGGAAGTCTGGGGAGGTGCCAGCTGGCCTGGGCACCCTGCGTGACAGTGTCTTTCGCAAAACCTAGCCGGGCCACTGCGGCCGGGCCATCCCTGGAGACCTTTGCAGGGCTGTTGCAGCACAGCTGTTGTGAGCTCTGTCGCAACACTGGCACGGCACTGCGCTGGACCACGGCGAAGACCCTTCACGTTAGCCCCTTTCTGGTTTTCCCTGCCTATTTTCAGAGGAAGGTAAGGGATGAACTGTGCTTTTCATGATGTTACTGAATTCAAAAGGCACCGCTGCCTATGCCAACCTTCCATCAGAAAGGGACTGGTGATGTGCCCTATGGGACTATTGGTCTGGCCAGGATGAAAGCCTTCTGTCCCAAAGGAAGGGAATGGTGAAAGCACAGGAAGGCGAAGGAAACAGCTGGACAGCACAGCCACGCCAGCCTGGGGGCTCCAGGGATGCTGTGCCAGCCCTACTGCCTCCCACATGCTCTTCCGTGAGGACATCCACACCCCTCAGGCTGCCAGCCGGTTGGCACGCAGAAGCCCTGAGCCCTGTGTGGAGCTCCCCAGCGTGGGACTACACATAGTTACAGCTGAGCACAACACTCCTCAAAGCCAATGGGTCAGAAGACCCTCCCCAAGCAGCTGCAGAGATGATGGTCCACCAAAGCTGGAAGCTTCTTCCTTCCCTTCTTCCCTTCAGTGTGTTGTCAGCACTGACTTCTCAACAAGGGTTGGCATGTCTTATTTTCACTTTGGGAGGTGAAATAAACCAGAAGTTGCCCAAATAATTTTCTTTCCACCATAAGGATTTCATTAGATGATGGAGCCCTGAACTTCTCCACCTCTCCCTATACGGTAATCTCTGCAGGTCCATAACAATTGTCATTAGGCAGTTTCTATTTTGGCTGTCTCCATACTGAGAGGAATGGACCAGAGCTGAGCAGCCTCTGGGGAGTCCCAGGCTGCTTTCCAAAGTGCTTTCAGCATCCTCCCTTCTCCTGGTCAATGCAGTCTTGCATGCATGCCGGCCATCACCACCTGCATGAGATAGCCCCATGTCAGATCTCCTGAGGTCCCTCCAGCCTCCTTGTCCTCTCCAAAAGCATCTTTAGTAAAATGTACATGCAAGTAGATGTGATTTCCCCTGCCCAGACTCTTCCAAAATTCTTTGAAAGCCTTTTCAGCAATGACCAGTGCCCACTGCAGCAAGCCCAAGCTGTGCTGCTCAGATGTGACCAATGTGACCACAGCAAGCAGCCCTGGTAAGATGGAGGCGAATCAGGTCTTCACAGATTTCTTGTCCCTCTTTTCCTGGATGCCTCCAACTCAAACACCAGAGGAGGAGAAGCATTTCTTTGCTACGTCCCAGATTCGTATCACTAGAGAGAAGGAATTTCCCCTTTCAGCCCAGCCATCCACCTGTACTGCAGGTGCTATGACCTTTCAAAAGAGCCCAAAGCTCACCTCATTCCCCTGCCATGCCAGGGTGACTCAGAGACCTGGAAAGCAGCCAAACTTGAGAGATAATTCCTATTTACACACTAATCCCTGACACTGCAGAGCTGCTACTAATCTCCAGAGGAATTTTCCTTTTTCCACAGTTGGTGGGAATCTGGCTGTTGGAGAAGACTCAACCACAACTGCAAGGCATTTGTGCCCTTCCCCACCTTCATAACGTGGATGGGAGAAGAAAACCATCACTGGGAGGTACAGAGAGATGTGATGGTAGAAACTCAGGTCACAAGGTCATGGCATCCCCGGCCAGAGAGATCTGGTTATTTTCACACACGCAATGCTGTTGTAACCACAGGAACACTTAGAAAAACCAAAAACTCTTTAAACATCCCAGCAAGCCAACTCAGACATCCCAGGGCTAATCCCTTATGCTGGCATTGTATCAGCATCCCAAACGCTGCCGAAGCCCAAGTGTGTTGCCTACAGGGAAGAGCTCCCATACCATCCAAAAGCCGCCCTTGGCTATATCTTGGGCAGGGGCAGAGCCACCCTCTTTCATGCCCAAACGAGAGGAGGGGAAAGAGATGAGAGAGATGCTGATATTTTCCAAAGGGAAAAGCAGAGACGCAAGCCGGCACCTGCCCCCTCCCGCGGAAAGCATCTCGCAAGGGGTTTTCCTCCGGAGCCAAACCCGCGGGAGAAGAGGAGGCAAGAATCCTTTGGCTTGCTTAACCGAATGAGGAAGCTATAAATATAGCAGGGTAAACACCGAAGAGGGAGAAGAGGTCTTGAACTAAAAGCACAATGTTGGCACAAACCCACAGGGGAATAAGCTCTCCAGGAACGCATTCGGCAGGAAACCGGAGGAAGGTTGAGGCCTGTGTGAGCAGGAAGAGCCTGGAGTTGCCTTTGAACAAGAGCAGAGTGGAAAGAAAGGGTTTGAACTGAGTGCTCAGCTAGTTCATGGCAGGTGAGGATGCCATGCACTGCTACCATCCCTGAGGGTTTCCCCACCCAGGATGGTCCAGGTGAGCTGTGTGAGAAGGGCAGGGGAAGCAGGACCCCTTCATGTGAGGGCTGCAGGTGTGGGCCACCTGGGTGCCCACCCAGCATGACAGCTTCTGATAAACCCAGCAGCTGCAAAGGGGAACGGCTGCTGCTGCTGCCACGATGGAAACGGCGGGGAGACTCGCCGCGCCATGAGTCATTCATTCATCCTTCACAAACAGGGCCTGCGCTTGGCCAAGCATCCTCCTCCCCCCGCCGCTGGGACAGCTTGCTGGGACAGGGAAAAAGTGGCTTATTAGATACAATCAAGTCAAGTTTTCCCTTCCCTGTGAGGTTCCTCTTCCTGGAATAGAAGGCACAAGACCAGAGCTGCTTTTCTTCCACCTTCCTGCAGGCTCTGGTGTTAGCTGCACCCTCCAGGGATCCCTCCCCACCACCGTACTGAACCCCACATACCCTGTTCACCCACTGCTGGTGACATCCAGCCCTGAGCACAACCCTGCTGTCACCAGTTTGACCCTGTCCCCCACCCAAACTTTGGCCACCAAGGTCATCTTGCTCTGGAGAGCACACATTGCCCCTTTTGTTTCTGCCCCAAAAGTGCCAAGTTGGTGGGGCAGAGGGTATATGGGTGATGAGGGGGCATTGTGGCCATATCTCATCCTTGTCCCCACCACAGGAGGGCCTCCTCAGTTCTCAGCTCCCCGTGAATCTCCTCTCCCTGTGGCAGGCTGGGATGCCGTGTGCCTCATGTCACACATAACCCCGCTGCGACCTGCCCTCCTGCGAACAGGTGAAGTGCAAACACGCCACCTCCTCCTGCAAACACAACAGCCAGACACGGGGCTGGCACACCAGGCGCTTGGGCAGCCCCAGAAGTCTCAGATGTGGCTATGCCACCAGTGCCAGTCAGTCCAACACCATTTTGTGTGCGTGGCAACACCTCTGGGAGCTGCTGCAGTGCAGGGTTTGTTCCCATTCATGGGGACCAGGCACAGGGCACCCTCAGGCCCCACCACAGTGGGGTCACAGTCGCTGACAGTGATGTCCAAGCCAAGCTCGCCCCCGTGGACACCTCTGACAGCCTCCACCAGCCTGGAGGCAGAGCTTGGAGCGGACCTGGTGGGTGACACAGCCAGCCTGTGAGGGTAGTGGTGGGCACAGCCCGGGGCTGGCCACTCATCAGGGCTGGCACAGGACAGAGAAGCTGGGATTGAGACAGCATCCCGGGGCAGGGAGGGACAAGGCAGGCAGAGCCCTGCCAGCGCCCGCGCATGGGAAAGCGCCTCTCTAAGCGCCTCTCCTAATTGGGAGCAGCTTTTCCCTGGACCCCCCAGGAGAAGAGGGGGCCCTGCCAGGGGGGCGCTTTGCCTGGCATTCCAGTCTTTTGCCAGAAAACTCCCTTCAGGGACAGCAGGGGTGTCCAAATCGGGAATGGTAGAGGGTGGTCTGTGGAGGCTGGGGAGGGGGGCGCAAAACATCCCACCCTAGGAACATCAATTCCCCCGAGCATCTCCGGTCAAGGCGGAGGCGCGGAGTGCGGAGAAGGGGGAGCAGCACTGGGAACCCACAAGCAGCCGGGAGGGACCTGGAGGGCAAGTCCCTGTCGCTGCTTCGCGAGGGGACACAGACACACAGACATCCACACACACCCACACCCGCACAACTTTCTCCACCCGGGCAGCGAACAGCTCCGGGAGCTGCCCGAGCGCAGCCGCGCGTCCCCCCACCGCGAAGCCGGAGCGGCGGCGGCTCGTCCCCCGTGGCGGGCCGGGCAGCGGGGGGCTGTTCCCTACCTTCCTGCGTGGCGCCGCGGCTATGTGTCCNCCACCACCCCGGGACGCTTCCTGCCTGTGAGCCGCCCCCCGGGACCGGGAGGGATCCGAACCCGCTGCCCACCGCGTGCCCGGGGTTCGCGGTCTTCTCCACGCCGCCCCCAGGGTTCCTCGTCCCGGCCCGGCTGGAGCGCTGGGATGGGGATCCCACCGTGGCGCACTGATGTGCGGTGCCCTCCGGAGCGCGGGTGTCCTCCCGATGCTCAAGAACCCTCCCCGGTGCTCTCGGGGGTCAGCACTTCCTGCATTCACCGACCGTGCCTGCCCCATCCCTGCATCCTGGAGGGGTGGAGGCAGGCAGGTCTTACCTGTGACTCAGTTTCTCTTGCCCCTGGGCGAGCCATTTCTTTGGGACTTATGATTGTGGTGGTTTATTTGATGGGAAACATGCAGAAATCTGGCCGTGGGGTTTGTGTCCCTGAGCTGAAGAAAAGGCTCGTTCCTCCTCGCAGCTGGTGGTGTGTGTTTACATCCCTCTTTTGCAGGACACGTCCACCATCCAGCCTGCTTTCCCTCGAAAATGGGTTTGGTTTGCCATTTTATCGCAGTGAAAATTCTCAGGAAGATGAAGATTTGTTGGAAGTGTGCAACAGGAAACCAACTGGTGATGACCCACTGAGAACTTTCCTCTCGGCTTGCTCCTGAGGCCAGGTCTGGTTTGGGGTTTCCCCATGTGATGCCATCAAGGCTGGCACAACTGGAGCCCCTCCAGTGTTTCCCTCCCCATGAGACAAGCTGCCTGTGAAGAGATAATGGCTACATCTTCCAGGTGTGTGTAGCACCCTTGCAGCACTTCCCCTGCAGAAACAGAAGGCTCTCTAGACTGGCAGGATTGAACAGGGTCACAGACTCCTTCTGCAACCCTACAGTGACAAACTGATCCTTGCTATATCCAGGCATATCCCTGAACCCCAGAGTAACAAAGGACGACCTGCTGTTGTCTCATCCTATCTCTTCAACACCACAAAATCACACGCATGAGCTATCACACCTCCTTTGTATCCACATGACAATAAACCAGTGTTTTCCTTCATCCCAACTCTCCCATGCAACCTCACCATATCAGACTTGGGGAGAAGTGGAGGGAGGTGTGTGGAGTGAGCAGCTCCTGTACTGGCTCCTGGCTGCACTGTGGGTGTTGAGCTCAGCCATGTTTGAGGCTTGGTGCCCACGTCGCCCAAGGAATAGCCCAATGTGGCACATCTGCTTGTGGCTGAGGCTGCTGCCTCACCAGCCACACGCGGCCAGATCCATCCCACCTGCGCTAGAGGAGCTGGGGGTGTGCCAAGGCTGGGGATATCCCTCCTTGAGTCAGCTCATGGAGCCTTTCAGATGCTTTGCAGGAGGGGTCTGCTTTCACCAGCCTGCTCACTCTTCTAATCAACTACTGGCTCATGTGGATTTTGGGAGCCTGGGGATATGGGAGGGGCTGGTCCTAGGCAGAAAGAGGCTTCCTCCATCCAGCTCCGAACTTCCCCCTTCTCGCCTCCTGATTCTGCTCTGCCGTCTGCAGCCTGCGTGAGCTGAGGGACACTGAGCACCTTCCAGTGAGGATCAGCCAGCTCCTCTGGAAGGAGCAGAAGTTGGATGGGCTGCAGCACACATTTGGCCCTGGGTTTTCCCGCGGGAGCAGACCCTGAGCTTTCCTCAATGCCTTGTGGAGCTTGTAGTGCACTGGGAGCTGGGCTGCTTGGCGCCAGTGCTGGCTGGGAGCCACGCGCTGTTTCTCTGCCGCTGCAGTGCTGGAGAGCTGAGCCGAGCCGAGGAGCTGGAGAATCCCCCAGCTCTGCAGGGCTGGGCCACCCTTGGGGGTGGGAACCTGAGAGCAAAACCCGATTTGGAAGGGTGTCTGTGCAGGGGATTGGAGCTGGCACTGTCAGTGGTGTGCTGGCAGGAGGGTTGTAGTGGGGATCTGGACTATGTTGGGCCACCAGCTCTGAGCAGAGCTAGAGAGCTGCAATGTTAGGTGAAGAAGGAGGAGGTTTGACAGTGATGTGGGGTCTGCTGGATGAGCAGAGCACTTGATGAGGGCTGCATGCACCTGGGGGTCCTTGGGACGGGGTGCCCCAGCACAGGGCAGCTCTGACATTGCAGCTCTTCCTCTGCTTCATCCTCAGGCTCTGAGGAGGATCATGAGCTCCACACACCTCCTGGCTCCTCCTTTCTGCAAGGGCAAAAGGACATATTCAGTTGTCTGCAGCATCCCGTCCAACAGCTGGTCTCCCTCTCAGCAGCCCAAAAGGACTGAACTTGGGGACCATAGGCTCCCTTTCCCTTTCCTCTCAAGTAAGAGGAAGCTGACAGTTCCTGTGTAGGCAGATCAAGGCTTGGACATGTGAGCAGATGTCTGGGGGTTGAATTACACTACCACAAACCCATGCAGGACAAGCTGAACTGGGCTATAAGAGCTGCGTGCTGCCCTCCCTCCCTGTCCACAGCTTTGCCTGACTCGCTGCTGCTATGTCAGGACAAAGTTGTCCTGAGATCTTTTGCCACAGGGAAGCAGTCTCACCCATGAACTGGGCTCCCACGTGCTAGGCTAGGTGAAGAGATGGTGAGGTTTGGGATCATGAGCTCGAGACCAGGAGCTGGGCCAGACGAAGTGAGATGTGTCGTGCTGATGTGCATGTGCCCTCTCATGATGATGTGCTGAGGGACAGGGATGCTGGTCCTCAGCCGTGCTGGCTGAGTTAGCACTTGCTGGATTTCTGCCTGTATGATGTGAGTGGAGCAGATGGACGGATGCAAGAGAGCTATGGGGACTGGAGACAGCCGCATCTGACATCTGTGGTTTCCTCTCATGTTTTCTATGCAGAGGGGACTGCCACAAGGTGTGTCCCCTCACAAGCAGGCCTGGCTGATGGTGTGAACCCTCTCCCAGTGCCCATTTCAGAGCTGCCTGTCTGAGGATGCTCTAAAACCCTGTGGCCAAGGGCAAGGATGATACACATATATGCCCTGAAGACCAACTTCAGTGACTGTCCTGGACATCCCAGAGGCACAGGTGATCCTTTCAGAGGTGCAGGTGCCTGCTGGATGCAGGGCGTCCTGGGGCAATGGGGCTGTGCCCTTCAGCACCAGCCTGTTTGCCTTGTGTGGGATTTGCCCTGTGAAGCCTCCTGCTCAGCGGCTTCACTCTGGCTGGCTTGGCGTGTGTCCAGGCTCTGGCTGACGTGCTATGGGCATGGCCCCGTCTGAAGTGCAGGCTTGTTGTGTGTTTACCCTGGCCAGCCTGAGGTGTACAGGAAACCAGAGAGCTCTGCTCCCTGGCTGTCACTTTATTTATTATGGTCACAGCTTGGGCTGCCCACACTGTGAAATAAAGGTAGCAAAAACCCCAAGTGCTGCAGCACAGTTCCTGCCCTGCCAGCCCTGCTCTGCTCTGATTCACACTGCTATTCTGGAGCTGGGAGCAAGCCTGTCCTGGAGCGAGATGGCAGGATGCTTGGTGCTGTGCAAAGATCATCCTGTCCAAGAGTAAGGTGGCTTTTCCCAGATGTGCCACAGAATCACAGAATCACAAGGTTGGAAGAGACCTACAAGATCATCAAGTCCAACCCTTTCCCCAAACATCTTAACTAAACCATGTCACAGAGTGCCACATCTAGTCTCTTTTTTAATTCATCCAGGGATGGTGATTCCACCACCTCCCCAGGCAGGCTGTTCCAATATTTAATCACTCTTTCTGTAAAAAACTTCCTAATATACAACCTATATTTTCCCTGACACAGCTTGAGACTGTGTCCCCTTATTCTGTCAGTTGCTGCCTGACACAATTGTGTCCAGCCACACTGTGCCAGAAGAAATTGCTGATGGATGCCCAAACCAATGTCACATCACAGTCATTACCTGTGCTAACACCTGGATATTCCAGTCTGATTACATCTTCCCTGGCTCTTCACTTCTGCTCTGCAAAACAGTAGTGAGCGTTGCCCTGGGTCTGCACTGCTGCTGCTCTGAGGGGTTTTCATCCATCTCACCCTAAAAGGAGGTGGGGGGAACACTGCCCACCCTCCTCTGCAATGTGCAGAGCCAGGACTCACTCTTTGGACCCCATTTCTTTGTTGTCTGTGGCCATCAGCTTCACACAGCCTGTTCCATACCTGCCATGGCAGGTCTTCACCCTGGAGACGACACCACAGTGGTGACTCTAGTTGCTGTAGGAGCGGAGTTTAAGGTTTGGAGGCTGCTGAGGACTGGGAATTCCTCCTCGTGTGGCTGGGGACATGTGCCTTTCTGTGGATTTGAGCCATCCCAGTTGCTCCCACCTGGGAGCACTGGATGCTGAGAGAAATGAGCAAGCTGGCAGCTGAAGGATGAAGCAGAGAGAGGCGGTTCATACACATGGCTGTTTTTGTAGGGACTGCCCTTCTGCCAGGACCTGACTGGCAGCAGCAAGGGCTGGGCTGGCATTTAGAGAGTGCAGTCCAAAACCACCAGCCAGCAACCTGGGGACATGAAACAAAACCTCCCAGCCCTCAGAAGGCTCCTGGTCCCTACAGGGTCACATGGCTTGCTGGATTGCATTGCCCTTAAAGGGAGAAAGTGTTAGTGAGCTGATAAACAGGGGAAAGTGAGCCAGCTCCTCAAACCACTTGGTAGCTCTCCTCCCAGAACAGACAGCTGGGTGCGGGGAGCCTACTAAGCAGGACTCAACACTTAGTCTGAAATCATTGACACAGTGTTTTGAGTTACAGAGAGCTAAATCTATGAAGGGGAGAGAGAGATCTGCCTTTTAAGGAGGACTCTAAGAGCTTGATATTAGTTTCGTTCTATTTAGCCATCTTGAATTTCTGTGGCTTTTCACCAAAATAAAATCCAGGCAGACATTCACTGAAGGACCATGGCAATATTTGAGTATGGCTTTTTGAAGGCATTAAATTTATAGGGTGAGATAGCAAGCAAAAACGAACTAACCAATCAAAACCAACCCAGAGATGTGGAACATGAGGATTGATTTACAAAGGAAGAACAGGAATGTTCTATTTCCAGGAGGGTGGATTTCTCTCCTGGCTCTGGGCAGCATCTCCCAGCCCTCAGCATCTGGATGCTGCCCATGGAGCCACCTCCTGGGCTCTGTGCAAGGAGATCCTGTCCATGGACCCAGGGCATGACCAAACCTGCTAGTGATCATCTGCAGGCTGTCTTCTGGTTGCTCAGACCCGGGGGTATACCAGTCACGTTCCTACTCTTCAGTCTCTTGGCAGGATAACTCTTCATGTCTCCAGCAAATCTCAGCAGAGCTGGGATGCTGCTGATCCTGCTGGTGCAGCCGTTCCTGGTACCTGCTGGCATCTGTCAGTCTGGGTAGGATGGGGTCTCTCCCTAAGCACCTGCTCCTGGAGGCTGCTCCTGGTTTGTGGCTCACAAACCACAAACAAACATGGGATGGGAAAGGTCTTCATGTTAATATGAAAAGTCCCATTGCTCCTGGCCCCCACAAGCCCAGATCCACGCCTTTGGAATGTGGGTGATGCTGTAGCATGGAACAGTGCTGGGAAATAGGGATGAGATGGGGAGACTGATGGGGAGATCCCGGTGGTAAAAACCCTCTGCCCCGTTGGATCCCCGGCACCACCACGTAGTGGTTTTGCTGAAGGAGGAGGTTTACCTCGGGAGAGGGCGCGGGGCTGGCGTGTGCGCATCCCGGCGGGATCAGCCGCTCCCAGGCTGGACCATGGCGAGCTCAGCTGGGGCTGGGATGCTGCGGGGGGACAGGGAGCAGTCCCCGGCGAGGCACGGAACGCAGGCATTCTTCCCGGCTGCGCTCTTTGGGCTGCGGCTGCCCTCTCCCGGCTGCCCAACAGGGCTGAGCTTCGCTTCCCGAGCAGCATCCACCTCCTCTGGGCTCCGGGACTGCTGCAGACCTGCGGCTCGCAGCCTTCCGTCCCCTCTCCCCTCTCCACAGGACCACTGGTGCCCAGCAACCCCGCCGCGTCAAACTGGAGCTTCCCTGGGCGTTGTGTGACCCACTTTTCCTGCTGAGAGAGTCACGGCAGGGGCGAGAGGACAGCAGCAGGCTTCAAATGGGCAAATGCTGCTCCTTACACTTGATGACAAAGAGCACTGGCATACCTGATGCCAGGGGTCTCACAGAATCACAGAATGGTTTGCCGTGAAAGAGACTTCAAAGATGACCTTGCTGCAACACCACCCTGCCCTGGGCAAGATCACCTTTCACTAGGCCAGGGGGTCAAAGCTCATCCACCCTGGCCTTGAACACTTCCAGGGGCGGGACATCCACAAACTACTGGGCAACCTGTGCCTCACCACCCTCACAGCAAAACGATTTCTTTGTAACATCTAATATAAATCTCTCTTCTAGTTTAAAATCATTCTCCCTTACCCTATTGCTATCTGCCTTTGTGAAAATTCCCTTTTTTATAAGCCAAGCTCCCTCTAAGTAGTGATGTCGTGGTGGCTTGCTCTGCAGAAGGTGACAGGTGCATCTCTCCTCCATGCTCCAGGTCTCCGGGTTCCCTGGTGCTCGGGGGTGCAGTAGAACCCTGAAACAGGCAGAGCTTTGGGGACATCTGTTAGGAGCTTTTTATTCTGAGAAAACAAACAAACAAACAAACAAACAAACAACCACCAACAAAATCCCAACTATCAACCCCCCAAACCCAAAACAACAACAACAACCAACCAACCAAACAAACAGAAAAAAATCTGAAAAGTCAAAGTTTTGGAAGTGAAAAATTGGGAAAATTATGGGGGAAAGGGCAGCGGTGCTGTGTGGACTGCACCAGGTGGAATTCTTTTCCCAGACAGAGCAGAAACATACTGAGGTTCAGGGACAGGCAGGCAAGCACAAAGGATGTCTGTGAGACAGAAATTTCCTGAGAGGGGCCAAGACACACCCCATCCTCATTCCAAACCTCACCAGGGTTTTGAATTTTGCTGATATGTCCTCCAAAAAGTTCCTTCAGGCAACAGCTTTGCAATCTCGAAATAGGGAAAGGCATCCAGTTTGATCATTTTGTTTCAAGCTGCTGCCACTGCTCCATGTGGCTCCAAGCAGAGTGGGACACCTGGGAGAGAAGGGGTCTAACAGCCAAAGTAACAGCATAATGTCTGCCTCTATGGCACAGGGGAAGATGAGGGCCTAGAGGCACCAGGAAAAAAGAGGATTTTAACAGCAAGCATCCCTTGAGCAAGGACAGGTCTAAAAGGGCAACAGACCACCTGTGCAAGAAAGGGAGCAACAGCCACCCCTGCACCAGGGGGAGATGCTGTGGACTGGAGATTTATGTGAGACACCAGGAAAATCTGGTGTTTCCTTGTGTGTCACTGGGTTCATTCCTGCTCCTCATGAGAAATAACACCCGTGGAACAGAGGGTGTCACTTGCAGTGGCAGGAGCAGCATGGCAGGGCTGTACACGGGGAGGAGGGGAGCAGTAGGGCAGATGAAGAGGTCTGTGATCAGAAAAGAGGGATTTATGCAATATGTCAAAACCCACTGTCTCTCAAGTAAATCCCTGGTTGTTGCTGGAAGCTGGTCTGGGCCTCTTTCGTGGAGTCGGGATGAGAGGGTGATGTGGGAGAGGGGCAAGCCTCTCTCCTTTGGGGATGTGTGTGTCCCTCGTTGATGAGCCGCCCCGGGGCAGAGCTGCTGCTGCTGCAGCTGCCAGGGAGTGTCACCGGGGCGGGGGTGGCGTGTCACAGCAGGGTGGCACTGTCAGCAAATCCATGTCTGTCCGCGATGTCTGCCGGCTCGGCAGCACCGAGCAGCGCAGCCCGGCTCTGTGGGTGCATTTGCTGGATTTGGAGAATCCTTGCGGCGCTCCCAGAACAGCCGTGCGAGGGCAGCACAGACCGCCGAGAGCAGCAGCAGGAACAGGAACGGGAGCAGGGGCAGCAGCAGGAACAGCAAAAGGGGCAGGAACAGGAGCAGGGGCAGGAACGGCAGCAGGGGCGGCAGCAGGAACAGCAAAAGGGGCAG
>VWZN01016106.1:161762-172902 GCA_013396955.1 Regulus satrapa
AGCAGGAGCAGGAACAAGAGCAGGAGCAGGAGCAGCAGTAGGAGCAGCAGCAGGAGCAGCAGCAGGAGCAGGAACAGGAGCAGGAACAGGAGCTGGAACAGGAGCAGCAGCAGGAGCAGGAGCTGGAACAGGAGCAGCAGCAGGAGCAGGAGCAGCAGCAGCAGGAGGAGAGCAGAGCCTACACACCTGCTTGCCAACAGCTCCCTGCACAGGTCCTCTTAGGACCTTGCTCTGTGCTCCCTCCCGCCAGCAGGTCAGGGCTTGCTCATATTGAGGGGAGCTGCTGCAATTCCTGCTGCTGGCTCAGGAAACGTTTTCCCTTCTTTCTGTGGGGTGGATGAGATGCAGTGACCGCCCTGGCTGGGCACACATTGTTCCAGGTGTATGTCATCTACCTCAGGCTATGTGAATCCTGCTCATTCTTTGGGGAAATCAGGCTGAAACGGTAAAAGACATGAGAAAACAAAGCCAGCTTTTTGGGAGCTGCATGGGGAGCCCTGATCGCTCAGAATTTGCCCTGTGCACCAAGAAGCTATGTCTCTGCATGACACTGGAGCCAGGGACTGGAAGTTTCTGCCAATTTAATGCTAACAAAAACCTTGTGGGTTCTAGGAGGGGTATAGTCTCAGCCCAGTGCCCCTTCAGAACCCTGTGGAGGGAGGAGAGGATGCCCAAGCTGACAGAAGTCTTCCAGTGTGACAGGAGACCAACTTTACTCCTCCAGGGGGTGGGGAAAGAGGCTGGGGCTGGGGAAGTTGACAAAGCAGAAGATGTGTGGGCTGTGAGCTGCAGAGGGAGCAGCAGGCTTTCAGGTCCAGCAGCAGTCAGGAAGGTGAGAAGGTAAAAGTTTGTGCAGGATCCTGCTGATAATCAGTCATGTATTCCTCGTTGCAGACACTGTTAGAGACAGGAAAACACAGGGGGTTTTCCAGTGTTTCCAAGCTCCAGATGGTATCTGGATGACTCTTCTCCCAGGAAAAGGTCCCTGGTGGACACTGCAACTGGACTAACTGTATTTCTGGAAGGAGAGCCAGGACCCTGCAAGGATACATCTCAGGGCCATTCCCCCCACTCAGCCCAGACTGATCAGGTCCCAACAGGTTGTGATGGTACTGATTCTGCTCTCCACATTTGTGAAAGAACACCAAACAAAGGCACTAAATTTGGATATTGGATGACATTATCCCATACTCATTTACTGGGAAACTTTTGAGAAAAACCCATTCTTCCCACTGTAACAGCAGGCAACAGCACTAGAGGGTTGTCCTATTCAAGAGCCCAGATAAGTTATAGATGCTCCATCCCTGAAAGTATTCAAGGCCAGCTGGGACAGGGCTTTGAGTAACCTGTTCTAGTGGAAAACGTTCCTTCCCATGGTAGTGGGATTGAAACAAGATGATCTTTAAGATCTCTTCCAACCCAAACTATTTTCTGATTCTATGATCCTTATGCCAAGTACAGAGAAGGCTGTTTAATTTTTGGAGGAGCCAGCACATCAGGAGATC
Source organism: Regulus satrapa (assembly GCA_013396955.1). Lineage (NCBI taxonomy): Eukaryota > Metazoa > Chordata > Aves > Passeriformes > Regulidae > Regulus > Regulus satrapa. The sequence goes on from VWZN01016106.1 coordinate 163,268, forward strand.
ATCTACCCATCAGCTGCAGCTAACCTTGGTACCTGCTTGGGTTATAAAGTTGTGTAGAATTGGAGCAGCTCCTCTGTGGATTTGACCTTCCTTCCTTTATGATTTCTGGAAATATTCCCTCTCTTCAGCAAAAGTGCTCTTGGGAATATGAAGTATTTGAGGATATGGGCTTACATGGATGTAAGAACATCTGCAAAGCAAATACCAGCCCTTTGCAGCACGGTGTGCAGACGGTGAATCACTGTCCTCCCTGGTGTGATGTGCCATGGTCATTACAGAGCAGCTCCTGCCCCCCCTCCCCTGAGCTTTTGGGCTCAGGGACAGGGCGTCTCTGAGAGCTGCCAGCTCCAGAAAACATCTGGGCTTCAAGAAAACCAGGTCAGGTGCCACATATGGCCTTAGGATGGGAGCTCAACTATGGGACCATGTTTCCACTGGGATTCAGTGGGGAAATCGACATTTGCTACTGCCCCTGTTCTTAAGGCTGTTCCTAAGGACTCCAGGCTCGTCCCTGCTGAGAGCTCCAAGGTGATATACATGCAAGTGGCTGATCACACCAATTACCCCACCAAAGCCAGAGCCACCACTTGTGTCTCAGGCATCTTGCTGCATGGCATAGCCTGATAATGTTGTTCATCCCTAGGCTTTTTCAGGCATTCAGAGGACCTAAACATGGGGCAAACAGCTCCTGCTGGGCAGCTATGCTCAAAATTCTGGGGGAGTGTCTGAAACTGGGGAATCCATGGCTTCCACTGATTTCCTCTGCCAGGTGATTTGCAGATTGTGATGACACCCAGGATAGTTTATTCTCAGCCATGTGATGCTTTCTGTCTTGAACATACTCCCATGCTGAGGAAATGTTCAGCAAAACACACTTCTGGAGGAGAGTCGCCCGGGACTGCAAGAGTCTATGGGATTTATCTCTGCAACTTATAAAAGTTTTACTACAAATCTTCTGGCCCAAGTGAGCCAAGAGCTTGCTCCATAAATTACAATGAAGCTAGGGATTAGGAGCACTAAAACAGACGTACTTCGCAGCTAAAAATAAGGCACGGCACAAGCTTGAAGATTTGTTCTGCCTGGAAGTTTTATTGCACCCAAACTGTGTGAGATAATGTGCAAGAAAGAACCGCTTAGCGGATCCATCTGCTTTTGGACACATTCGCCTGCTCAATAGCTCTGGAACAAGGCAATGAATCCGTGAAAGAAAGCGGAGTTAGACGGTGTTACCCAGTGCAGTAAAACTTTTTCCAGACAAAGAGTAGGGCTGCCTTGTCCCCTCCCAGCTCTGCTCTGGGAATGCTCTGAGTACCCTGATCTTAGGTGGTATTTGGTGCTGCTGACAAAGGAGTGAAGCCCACTAGTGCTGGTGCCAGGCATTGCCCTTGCCAGGCACGTTTAGCCCATGAATCTAAACAGGCTTTGAGAAAGTATTCTCCCTTCTGCTAAGGCTTGCCTGTGTCTCCAGAAGTGCCCAACTTCTTCTTGCTGAGTAACTGAGTGCAGTCCTGTCAGCCTCCAACCTGCAGGCACACAAAAAAATACAGTGCAAAAGTTGAAAGGCATGTGAAATTTGTAATGTAATGCAAAAACTGTAATGTCTGCAAAGTTATTCACAGAATCTCAGAATGGCAGATGTTTGCACGGACCTCCAGAGCAAAACTTGTTTAAGCTGGGCCTACTAGAGCTGGTTGGCAAGAACCACATGCAGGAGGCCTTTAAATATGTCCAAAGATGGTAATCCACAGTCTCCTCAGTCAGTCGGCTCCTATAGTTGGTCACTTGGACAATAAAAGAGTGTGTCCTATGTTCTGGTTTGTGTCCATTGTGTTTTGTCCTGTCACTGGACAAGTATCTTTCATGTTTTTCTCATAGGAGAGATGATCCAATCCCTTCATCATCTTGTGGCCCCTTGTTGGACGCTCCAGTATCTCCTATCCACTGGGTTCCAAAACTGGATATAGGGCTCCAGCTGTGTCCTTACCACTGCTGTGTAGAGCAGAGGGATCTTCTCCCTTGACCCTCTGCCAGCACTTTCTGTAATCCAACCCAGGATAAGTCTTTGTCAGCAAGAGCGCACTGCTGGCCAATATTCAGCTCGATGTCCACCAGGGTCTCCAGCTCTTTCCATCTGAGTGGCCCCCAGTGTCCATCAGTGCATGGGGTTGCTGCTCCCCAGGTGCAGGACTTTGCAGTTTTCCTTGCTCAACGTCACAAAGTTCCCGTTGGCCCCTATCTCCAGCCTGTCAAGGCCTTTTTAGGATGGCAGCATCCTCTGGCATTCCTGCCATGCCTGCCTCAGGACCAGGGGAGTGTGAATTCCTCCTGCACATTCCCAGCCTAGGGCAGGGACACCTGTGAGGAGTGAGATGGAGTATTGTGGTGCAGCCACCACGCAGGAGGGCTGCATGGATCCCATGCATGTAGGGTGTGGGCTTGCATGAACAGTGGATCCCTCAGAGATGGAGACATGCTGTCTGGTGACATACTGGAGACCTGTATTTTTGTCAGAGAACCTCTGGTGGCATTGACAGCTCTGGGAGCAAAGCCCCCACTTTTAATCAGCCTCATTGGGGTCCCCATGACAGAGGTAGGCTCCACAGTGTATGTCTTGGGCCTGCTCTCACAAGAAGCAGGGAACAGAGTGACTTAGGGGCTGCCTGTCTCTGTGTCCCTGTCTCCTCTGCCTGTCTCTATGTCCCGTGTGTCACCTTGCATCCCTTTAATGTCACTGAGGCTGAGCCTTTCCAGCAGCAAATCAAAGGGGAAAACAGACATGTGGCTGAGATCCCAGTCCTGTAGTGAGGGCCAGACCAGGCTTGGTAATATCTGAGGCCTTGACTGCAGCAGCTTCTGAGGAGCCCTGAACATGTCCTGACAGGAGTTACCTGTCTCAGGATGATTTTGGGATGTGAACCTGAGCACAGGTGAACGTGAATTCTGAAGCAGCCAGGGGATATATGATTTTAACTGATCTGGGGATCACAGCTGCTCTGTTAATCTGTCCCTTGTCTGGGACAGAGACAGCCCGGTCCTGTCACCCTGCTGAATGTGACAAGCTGTTTGCTGGCGCCACAGCTGAGGAAATGTGGCACTCTTGGACTTCAGCTGGGGCAGTGCTGCCCTGCAGTGTGAAAGAGCCCAAGAAATGATCTGTGGTGGTGCCTTTGTTGACATCAACAGCACACAAACAAGCACCTGACACACAACAACACGTGCATCTTTGTCACACATCTGCATGCCCCATGCCAAAGGGCAGAGAAAAGAGGATGAGCCTGCTCTTCAAACTGTCTATGTGTATGTGCAGGGGCGGAGAGAGGCAGAAAAGGCTTTCCTAGGAGAAATGTAGCAGTATATGAAACCACAAGCCACCTCCTCTCAAGAAAGCTGCCAAGTGTCCTATCAGCTCCTGGAGTTTGTGAGCTCCTCCTGCGTGAAAGCCCAGCGTGCAGCAGAAGGAAGACAGGTCTCCTGCTCTCCTACTACTGACCTACAGACTGCCACTGCAGCCCCACAGCAGCACTCAACCAGATGCATGGCAACAGCATTTGCTGGTGCTGCGGGGATCTGCAGCCTCAGGTGTGCCCAGGTGTTCTTCAGGGCCACCACGAAAGGGCCAGCCCTGGGAACATACCCTGCACTGAGACCAAGCTGTGGTGCACAGTGAAGCCATCTGTTTCCATCCTGCAGCTGCTGTCCTTCCCACTGCAATTTACTCAGCCTCCTATAATTTATTCATCCCAGGATGCAGCCTGTACATCTGCAGTATCATTACTAGAGACGCCATTAGCTTTAAAATTTTATAAACCTCTGTGCAGGTGATAAGTTGAAAAGTTAAAGAGGGTAATTGTGGCAGGAAAACAAGGGTATTTGCTCAGTGTTCATCTCACACCAGAGATCCAGACTCTGGGGGTGAGCTTTGGAATGAGATAGCAGACTGGTGTGAGCAAGTGAACTGCTGCCAGCTCCCAGTCGGCTCATCCAGATGTGAGCCCATCCCTGCTGGATCCATGCACTGGGCAAGGGACCTACAGGCATTTCCACATATTTCTCCCTGCTGCCTCCTCTGCTACACAGTTTCCTCAGGTCAATGTCAAGAGGGGCTGCACAACCAGATGGTTGCTTATAGATGTGTTGCTCATGCTTCTGTGATGGACTTGACAAAGGACTGGCAAGGGTTAGGGCAATCCTGAATCGTCTGCCTGCTGGTCTGGATGCTTCAGGACTCTCCAGGAAGCTGGGAGAGTCTCTACCATGTAGATATTCACCCCTTGGAGCATGCCTGGGTCTCCCAAGCTGCATGTCCTGCCTGCAGTCCCCTCCTGCCTCTCTGCTTCCTGGCTAGGTTCATGTGCCCTCATTCAGGAGCACAGCAATTAAGTCATGCTGGGCAATTTTCCTAGAAAGTTTCCATGGCTAGGGTGCAAGCATGCACCAAAGGTTTGGCAGGGAGGCAGGCATGGGAGCCTTCACTGGAGCCCTGCACCCTGTGCAATGAATTAAGAGCCTACTGATCACTTATGGCAGCTGGAGGTCTCTGACAGCTGAGCTAGGGGAATAAATTCCCTCTCCCCAAGGCCAAGGGAGATATGTGTGCAAGGATGATTAACAGGCTGCTTGTAGGGAGTGAGGAGCTGGGAGGCTGCAGGGAGCAGGGTCAATGCCAAGCAAGCTGGGGCATGGAGAAGTTTGAGGGGTGGTGGGAGTGAGTGAGGGGGTAGCTGAGCCCAGGGAATCAATGAATCATGAATCAATCCTGTCTGGTACATGCTTTCATGCTGGCTAATGAAAGCAGCCTGTACCTGGGTAGACTTCCACTTGTCCTTTCTCTGAGCCTCTTCAGTCTCTCATGCACAGCGTCACCCGGTCTCTTGTGCGTTGCTGTCCTGAAGGGTGAGTTACACACCATGCAGCTGCATTATCCTGAGCCCTCACCTGAGTTTTGCCAACAGCTGGTGGCAGTCCTGGCTCAAGCTTCAGGAGGCATTTCCCCCTCCATCCTGCAAGCAGCTTATGCTTCCTTCTGTAGCTATGCAGGATGCTCCAGCACCTTATGTGAAAGGTTACAGAATATGAACGCTCAGCTGAAGGGAATTCACAAACCCTTGAGCAACAGGAGGAGAATGAAGCATGGGTAGTCTGGAAGACACCTCAGTCCAGCCTAGACTGACCAGTTCCCAGCTTGTCCTGCTCTCCTAACGTGGCCAGATTGCCCTTTTCTTCCCCAAATGACGCCCACCCACACACAGACTTTGCTGGTACCCACCCCTCTTCACTGTGATTTTCTGTCTCTGGTTTACTGTGGGAAATTACCTTGAGAAGGGACTGAGAAGCCTAAAATGGCTTTAAGTAGGAGGACAGGCTCCTTCTGCTGCCTGCCTTAGGCAGCCATGATCTGTTGGGGTGATTTCACCCCAAGGCAGGGTTTCCATTTGCATTCTGGGGCAACAGGCCATGGGCTGTAAGCATCATCATTCCCACATTCACAGATCTTACACTGTTGATGCCAAAACAGCTCAGCCTTTCTACCAGGTCTTACTCTGCTGCACAGTTCACAGCAAAGACTTTTCCTGGTTTTCCCCACAAAGTCCTGGCTCCCTGAGAATAGACAGTGAGCTCCTAGCAAGGCCCTGGTCATCTTCTGCAGAGTGTATTCCTCTTAAGGACTTTACAACCCTCAGCAGCCTGGATGACCCTGGACTCAACTCCATGCATCCTAGGAAGTTATGACAGAAATACAGTCCTTCACAACAACTTCTTCTGGAATGTGAAGACCAAGAAAGACTGCACTCAATAGCACATTTTGGCAGTCAAAGCTGGCTCCTTGCTCTTCTGCTGCATTGGCTTCCTTTCCCCCATGCTGCTCAACTTCCATCCGCTCATACAGCAGGATGAAGTCTTTTCTAACTGTTCCTGACTTCAGCATGCTGCCTGTGTAAGGTAAACAGTGTGGAAATTAGTGGAGACAAGTAAATAATTTGTAAACAATCATTTATTCATTACTTTCCCCTCCTTTCCCTGTGCAAGCAGATTGCGAGGTGCCTCAGAAGCACTCGCAGTTTGGAGTGAGTTCTCTTGTAAGGCATTTCCCACTCCCCATGAATAACTTATGAACAGATCAGAGTGAATATTAAGGGCCTGAAAATCCAGAGACATGGGCTGCTGAGCTGAGTGAGTACTGCTTGAGCTCCTCCAGTACACAAGATATCTAACAAAACAGCACTAAGTGGATTCACTGTGCTGTAATTAAAGGGTGTGCACATCTGTTAGTCAATGGGCTGCCAGTCAGGTAGGGTAAGGCAGCCATGCAGCAGGGGATGGCATTCCTGAAAGATGTGTTTTGTGACTGGGATACCAAGCCTTAGCATTTACTCTTGGGGTTGATTCATATTGTACAGTGCTTCTACTGAGCTGTTGATGAGAGGGAAGCATGACCCTACCAGCTGGACTGGATTGATGCAAGAGGTTCACAGAAAAGTTTTCTGAATAGCCTCACATGTCTATAAATTACCCAAGCATTGGTAGAAGGCACACACGGAGGGCTTAAGCCCCAAAGCAACACAGAGCATGAGGATGTGCTGACTTCAAAGAGTCTGAAGTTAAGCTTGCACTTGGCTTCAGTTAGGTGCTCTGTGATGGGCATTTATCCACCTTCAAGCTCAGCCACCTGCTTTGTGGTTTGTTTTTTTTTTTTNTATTATAATTCACTCAGAGAAAGGCTCCCAACCCCCTGCCTGGCTCCTAAGGCAAGGATTCAGAACAATGCTACATTAAATGGGGGAGGTGGGCTATGAGCTGAAATCCCTTTTGCTCTTGCAGAGCTCACTGTCAGCCCTGCACAGGATGTTCCCCATGTCCCAGGCCTGGCAGGACCCACTGTCCAGGATGGTGCTTGTAGAACTGAGGGCTATGTTGGTCCCAAGTACCTTTTCCAGTGTAGACCTCAAGCATCTCCCAGTATTACAGGGAGCTCAGGAGCCTCCATGGAGACATCACCAGTATCCACACTTGAGGCCTTTGGCACAGCATCTTTCATGCCACCACGACTGAGACATCAGGCCTAATAGGGACCTAATAGGTGATCTCCTGTTGCCTTCATTACAGAATTAGGAAGTCTTGGATAGGATTTAAACCAGGGGTGTTTGTGAGGCACAAAGCTATGGATCCATGTTCCAAACACCTGGAGCAGCCAGGGGATGCTGTGGGTACCCCCACAATGCCATGAGTCTCCCCTGGACATCTACTGGCATGGTGCAAGTCTTCCCGCACCCCTGAGCTTCTCCATGGCAGGCTGTGTGCAGGCAAGAGCACCCGCAGAGCAACGCAGCAGGCCCCGGAGCAGGCAAGGGGACCATTCCTGGCGCTGGGATGGACCCAAAGCAGCACACAGCTTGAGGCCGGCCCCAGTTCCCCCTTGCTGGATCCCCCATGCATCTGTAGCCCTTTCCCCTCCCCGTCAGCCTCATGCACCTGCACTCCTAGGCGGAGTGGGATTTATCCTGCCCCAGGCGCTCGGTGCAAGGGGTCAACCCTCATAAACCTCTCCGGCACCGGAGCCCAGGCCAGCTGCCTTGCTTGCGCCCACAGGGAGAGCCTCTGCACCCTGGGTCAGTTTTTCTGTCAGCCGTTCCCAGGCCAGCACCCACCCTGTTGGGTCCAGGGCATGGCATGGTGGCAGCATGGTGACGATGGGGCCGCGTGCTCCTGGCCCCAGCTCCCCTCCCCTCACCAAGCACTTTGGGTAACCCCCAGTACGTGGGAGGCGGCATGAAGTCATTTTGGTCCTCCAGCAAACCCCTCCAGCTGTCTGGAGCCAGTGCAGATTGTGGGACGTGTCTGGTGACTGACGAGGCCTCAAATCCATGTTTGTGAGAGATGATATCGAGAGTTTTAATTTTTTTATGAGCAAGGGGTCGGGAGGAGGCAGGGACTCCCAGGGCGGCTCAGAGGGGAGGCAGCAGTGCGTGTGTGAAACACGTTTCATCCCACAGACCCCCAGCTGCAGGAGACAGAGATAAAACCAGCATCCCATCACCTCTGAGCGGCGCGGACCAGCTGGGGAGGAGGCTGGACAATGGCAGCTAACAGGGATGTGTCAGCAAGGCTCAGTGTCAGCTCTTGGATCAAGCCCTCTGCACATCACTAAAATCCTTTATAGGCCTTGCCAATGGGGTTACTCACTCCAGCCTTGGGCCCTTCCTCTGTAGATGAGCTCCTGGAAAGCTTTGTGGAGCTGCTCTCCTCCTTCCCCAAAGGAGAGACCACTCTATCATGGGGTGCCTCCATGTGGCTGCTTCACCCTCCAAAGTATGGGGAGATGCTGTGGCCACTTTCAAACCCTACTCATGCTCCTGGAGAAGTATGCCCCACGGTCTCATAGGCAACATTTGGTGCATGCTGGTGGTTTCCACAGGAAAATCCTGTTTTCAAACTGCTCTGCCCTCTTTGAATGCCAGCTAACCTGCATTAAACCTCACCACACCACTGAGGAGTAGGTCAGAGTCACCGATACTTCCCAGAAAATTTCCATCAGTCAAGAACAACGCAAAAACTGAGCCCAAATGAAGACATGATGACTGTTCCCAAGAGCACAATCTTGGATGGGATCCTGCTGGGAAAGGACCTGGAGCAACCTCTTGGCCAGGAAATCTTAGAATAAGGTGCTTGCCTGCTGCACACCCAAGGTCCATGTCTGAACCTGTTCCTACAGCTACCTAGGTGACTTGCAAAAGTGGGGATCTGGCAGCCATATGCCATCAATGTCCCATGGCCAAGGCTGCAAGGTGATCACCAAGGCCACACACTGCCATCCATGGCTGCAGGGTGGTGCCTGGCTCTTTCAGTGGCAAGGTCCTGTCCCCACCTCCCACAGTCAGTGGGGATGGAGGAACCTCTCCTCGAACTGGCCACAGTGCCTGCATGCAGTGACTCTCACCCGGAAAGGAGGAGGGGGGCCGAGGCCTCTTTGTAACCCAATCTCGTCTGCATGGGCCCCTTTGTTGTTATTACATTTATTTATTGATCCCCCTTGGGAAAACCTTAGCGGTGCTGGACTTGCCGGGGCTTTATTAATGGGGATAGGGAGTGAGGGGAGGGAAGGGGGGGCTGAGCAGAGCGCTCAGACCATCTGTTCCCACCAAAGCAATGGAGCAACAATAGCCATGTTTATAAAACTTCTCTGCAACTCATTGTGTTTGAGAAAGGAGAGCTTCCACATCAAAGGCCATTTCCGCTCCCACTGCTCAGGGGCCCCTCCGTCTTCCAGCATTCTGCAAGGATCACCCTGTCCTGGTCCCTTCTCCTCGCAGCCCTGGACACATGGTGAGGTGATAGTGGCATCACCCACAGAGGGACCACCATGACTGGGGACACCCCTGCCAAAGGGAGTGTTCATCACCTGCCCATATCGGCTGGGCCAGGAGGCGTTTCCAAGGAGCGGTTTCTGCTGGAAGCAATAAAATTATCATAAGGCTTTGGATGGCATTTGCCAAGCACTGGTGTTGGGACAACAATCTGTCCAGTACTGGAGATTGTCTCCTGGATGGTTTCTTTCAGTCCAGAGCAACAGCAGTGTTAACAACGTTGCTTTGGTTTTCCTCAAATTTCAGATGTGGGGAAAAAAAATAAAGGAAGAA
>VWZN01016108.1:59258-76839 GCA_013396955.1 Regulus satrapa
AAAAAAAGAAGAAAGCATTTTATTCATGTTTTAATACAGGAGAGATTTAGAAAAACATACCTAGAACAACCTGGATAAAGGAAACACAGTATCAAAATAAGCCAGTTAGTACAACAAAACAAAACCTCTCCAGTAAGTTTCAAGTAATGCAATCATGAAAGAATTTGGCTAAAAAGTAACTCTTTAATCTGAGATGTTTTCTGTACTAGTCAGCTAGGAAACTAAAGGAAAGCAGCAGCAGATCTGTTTTACTACAGACATGTATTTAGTAAATATATTAAGGGTATTTCTATATAAAAACTGCCCTGCACATCTATCACTGTCTGGAGCCCCCACGTGGCCTCTTCAATCCTACAAGACTCTGCCCAAAAAGGGAGAAAAAAAAGGAGATAAACGCAACTCTGCTGTAAAAAAAGGAGCCCAAACAACACCAAGCAGGGAACTCTGACTTCAGCCCTCATTTTTCAGGAATATGGAGAGGAAGTTTGGCTTTCCTGCATCAGGATGCCACATTCCCCCCTTGGTGGTTATCAGCAAAGGCTTTTAAAAAGTAGACTGAGGTCAGCACTCACTGGTGCTCAATTTAAACAGCCCCATTCGTTAACAGGCTCATTTTTCAAAGACTTCCCTTGAACAGTAACAAATTTCATGGGGTTTTTTTCCCCCTACATAAAACTTCCTTATGGAAACCATCCTTCAGTTAAAAGTGAAGCCTCCCCCTTCCATGGGGAGATTCCAGCAATTAAAACTTCTCCTTTCATTAAACCTCACTACTGACATCTTCCCCCATAAATAAGATTAAAAGCACATCATTCACAGCTCGGACTCCCATGGGCCGGTGCTTGCAAGTGGCTCAGCGAGCTGCTCAGTCCCACCCTGATGAGGAATGAAACGGGGCAGCAGCAGGACCACGGCCCTGGGCTCCAAGGGCTGCTCCCCAGGCCACTCCAGGCCCTCTCTTCCAGCCTGCAGGAGTCAGGATCGAAGCACCCAGCAACAGTTTGGGGGGAGGCAGTGTTGGTGTTCGGATGGAAAACCTGATTTTTTTTTTTTTCCTGTCTTGTAGAAGCAAAGGCACTAAATCTTCGGCTTATATATTAAATAAAGGCTGTAACTTGGCCAGCCAAGTTACAAGAGACAGCAGAACACCTTCCTCTGTGTGTCACAGCTGTCCTGCTCAGCCACTGTGACAAATGAGCCACTTTCTCTTAATCATTAAGGGACATCCACAGCTACAACACTCAGCCACACTCCTCTGCACAGTTTATTTTTAACCATCTCACGGGAGTTCAAGTTCAAGGATCAACTGCAGCTTCTGGGTATAGGTCCTGCTTTAATAAGTGGTCAATCAGACATTAAAATAATTTAACCTCTATGTCATCATTCTGACAGTTTTAAAAGATGTTCTATACCTTTTATCCAGCCCACGAAAAAAAAGCATCGGGAGGCCCGAAACGCCCCAGCCCTGGTTTAGTGTTTTATGAGAAGAAAATGCTTCAGCTCTGAGAGTTGTTCCGTCCTGGGAGGCTGTAAGTGCAGCTCGATCCCCATCACGGGTTGAAGATGCACAGGGAGCCCCTGTGGAGGCTCCCACTGGCACAGCAGCCAGCCCCGTCAGCACACCAGGCCCTGCCTCATGCGGATGATCTGGAGCAGGGCAGCCTGCACATCTTCGTCCATGTGGCCCTGCAGGAGCAAACCCCGGTCAGCAGCGCCGCTCCCCCGCCCTGGCAGGGCCTCCCCCAGCAGCAGGGCTGCCCCAGCTCACCTGCACGGCGCTCAGCAGGTGAGTCCTGTACACCGACACCACCTCCTGGTGCTGCTGCTTGGCATCCTGGCAGGGACAGCAGGGACAGCGGGTCAGCCCCTCTCCTTCCCCACGCCTGGCCCTGCCCCTTTCCAGCCCCGGGCACTGCCAGACCAACCAAAGCTCCGTTTCCAGCTTCAAGTTTTAAGGGGGAAAGAAAAAAGTCACTGCTTTTTAGCTGGAAGGCTGTCAGAGCCAGCCAGGAGCTGAGATCACAGAATATCCTGGGCTGGAAGGGACCATCAGAGCCCAACTCCTGGCCCTGCACACTTGTTTCATCAGCTGTTTGGTTGAACCCACCCCATTTTAGAACACTCTGCCTCATAAGAATCGGCCCTGCAAACACTCTGAGAGATGTGGTTGAACCCACCCCATTTTAGAACACTCTGCCTCATAAGAATCGGCCCTGCAAACACTCTGAGAGATGTGGTTGAACCCACCCCATTTTAGAACACTCTGCCTCATAAGAATCAGCCCTGCAAATACTCTGAGATATACTTGTGAATCAGAGCTTGCCTTGGCTCAGACACAGCTTTAATGAGGAGCTTTGCTGAAGCCACAGAAGTGTGCACAAAATCCCAGCACTCGGGACGTGTCCCCCGCCCTGTCAGTGCTTCATGACAAACGCCACGCTCAGGGCTTGCACAGGGACACGACTCCAGGCCACCAAGAAATTGCCACCTCTCCCCTTTCAAGGTGAGAAAAAAAATACGTGGGTTTCTGTAAGAAATGGCTAAAGCTGAGCCTGCATTCAGAAATGGTCTTGGCAGGGTTACAGCAGAGTATCCCACAAGCACAAACTCTCCTGCTTTGCTCATATCCTTTTTATCTGGAAGAGCTGCCAAGCGCCGCAACCCAAACTGAAGAGGAAAGCAGAAAAATTTACAGAGAAGCAAGAACCCAGGGGGAAAAAAAACCGCGACAAAATAATGGACAGTGCAGTTGTGAAGTGTGAGGCTGCAGTCCCACCCCCTGCTCCAGCGGGCACATCCACCTTTCCCTGTTTATACAAGGAATTAAGCAATGCTACTGCACGTCAGACAACACCTTGTGTGAGCACTTACAGCCAGCTGCTGCTGGAGTGTTTTCACTTGGCTCTGGAGCAGTTCCACCTGCTGGTTGTGCCTCTTGGAGGGGATCCCAGTGGTGTATGTCAGCTGGGACAAGCCGTTGAGAGCCTGCTTCAAGCGCTCCACGTCGTTCAGCAGCTCTGTTATCTTTAAAAAGGAAAAAAAAAAACCCCACAGAAAACACCATTTAAGGATGGCTCGCTGCAAACTGCTCTTGCACATTCTTTCAAGCCTGGTGAAGCCCAGCAAGCACTGGAGGGTGTTTGTCCCAGCTTGCTGAGAGAGGGCTTTGCTTTCCTGAGCTGCTGGTTCCCCCCGTGCTCGCTGGCACTGGGGTGTGTCAGCTACAGACCCCGCAGGCCAGCAGCGACACAAGGGAGGGAAAAGAGGCAGGATCTAAGGATATTCCAGACCTAGTTTCTAGGAAGAACAGCGAACCTTTAGAAGGCAAGTCAGAGGTGCCCAACAAACACAGCTCCAGAGGACGGAGGAGTAAATGTTCCCAGGAGTCTGAAGCTTTAACAGAATTTAAATGCTACACAACGTCCAGAACATATAAGGGACTGGAAAAACTCNTCCAGAGGACGGAGGAGTAAATGTCCCCAGGAGTCTGAAGCTTTAACAGAATTTAAATGCTACACAACGTCCAGAACATATAAGGGACTGGAAAAACTCTGCCTAATGCAAAATCAGGACTTCAGCTGCTTTGGGCCAGCCCTGGGTACCTAATGCTCGGCACAAAGCGGTGCTGGAACACCTCAGGAGCTGCAGCCCAGTCCCTGGATGCTGAGAGCATCAGGAGCACCAGCCCCAGACCTCACCTTGTTGTCCTTGGCTTCCACCTGCTTTGCGGACTCCTGGATCCTCTTCTGCAGGTCAATAATGGTCGTCAGCGATTTGTCACACCTTTCCTTCTGGTCCTTGATCTCCTGCTCGATGCTGCAGCTCCGCAGCTGGAGCAGCTCCTTCTCGTCCTTGAGGGACAGCTCGCTCCTCCTGGCCTGCAGAGCCTCCTCGCAGGCCTGCTCGTACTTCTGGCTCATGCTGGCCAAGTGGCCAGCCATGCTGCTCACCTGGGCCTCCAGGGCGCTCTTCATGGAGCTGTACTCCACCACGGCCACCGCCTCCTGCCTCTGCAGCTCCGCCAAGGCCCGCTGGCTCAGCCGCAGCTCCTCCTGCAGCCTCAGCACCTCCTCGCCCTTGGCTCGGCTTTCTGCCTCCTTTTCCTCCAGGCCGCGCTTGCCGGCGGCGATCTCTCCTTCCAGCGCCTCCTTCAGCCGGGCGTGCTCCACCAGGGGCACCGAGGACTCCCTGAGCTGGGCCAGCTGCCGCTGCAGCTCGCCGGCCCGCCGCGTCTCCCGCTCGCGGCGCTCCCGCTCGCCGCTCAGGGCCTGCCGCAGCTCCTGCACGCTGCGCCCCAGAGCCTCCCTCAGGGCCTCCAGCTGCTGCTCCGCCGGGAGCTGCTGCTGCTGCTGCTGCTGCTGCTGCTGCAGCTCCTGCTGGCCCGTGTGCTTCCTCAGCAGAGCCCTCAGCTGCCCGTTGAGCTCCTCCATGCTGCCGGCACACAGCCGCTCCAGCTGGCGGGACTGCTCGGCCAGCACGTAGTTCTGCTGCAGGTCCCTCTGGATGGACAGGAGCCCGCTCCTCAGCCTCTCGCTCTCCTCCCTGCACCTCTGCGCCTCCTCCTCGCTTCCCCTGCGCCTCTGCTCCTGCTCCTGCAGCTGTGCCCTTAATTCCTTCACCGTGGCTTCGAAGCTCTGCTCCCTGTCCTCCAAGGAGGCCACCGGGGCGTACTTGGACTTGATGCACTCCTGAATTGTGTCCAGCTCCTTCTTCTGGGCTTCGATTTCAGTGTGCAGCTGTAAGATTTCATCTTGCCCCTTCTTATGCTCAGCCCTAACGGCAGCATTGTCCTCCTGCAGCTCCTGCACGCTTTTGTTTAAAGTATTTACCGTGGCTTCGTGATCTTTTAAACTGATATACTCCGTTTTTAATTGGTTCTCCAAGAGTTTCACCTTATTTTTTAAAGCTCCGTTTTCTTCATTTACCCTCAGGAACTCCTGCTTTATCTCCCCAATTTTGCCCTTCAGATCCGAGAGCTCCCCGTTGGTCTTTTCCAGGGTGCTGTTCAGGACAGTTTTAACCTCCTCGTGCGTGGTGGCCAGCACGTACTGATCCCTCAGGCTCTCCCTCAGGCCCGTGTTCTCAGTCACCAGTTTCCCTACTTTTGCTTGCTCCTCATCGCATTTCTTCTGAAGCTCAGCAAGCTGCTTTTCAAGCTCAATCCCATTTGCTTTTAAAGCTTCCACCTCTTTCTTGTGCTGCTCTGGAGACAGGTACGAAGCTTGGAAGTGGCTGATATTCTCACTTAAGCTGTTCTTCTCTGCCAGCAACTTTTCAGCTTCTGCTTTGCTTTCATTGTACTTCTTTGTTATTTCAAAAAGCTTTTTTGTCAGGTCACCCACAGCCTGATCGTTTGTTTTCTTCAACTCCTCATGAATTTTTAAAGGCACATTCTGGCTTTTAATTTCAGATTTTAGCGTCTGGACTTGCTGCTTCAGCACCTTGTTATCAGCCTGCAATCTTTCAAGTTCCTTCTGCAGAGTCTCATTCTTCTGCGATAGCTCAGAAATTGCCTTCCCCAGCTCCTCTTTCCTCTGCTCAAACCCACTCCTCATCTGCTCGTGCTCCTCTGCCTTCACATGCTGGGCCAGCTGAGCTCTCTGACTCTCAGACTCCCTCTGTAAAAGCACCACCTCTGCCTGCAGCTTCTCCCGCTCCCCTTCCACCTCTGCTAATCTCCTTGCTTTCTCATTCACCTCACTGGACAGCAAACTCTTCATGTTCTCAAACTTCTCTGCGCTCACAGACTGGGCCAATTTGGCTGCTGTCTCTCTGAGCTGCCCTTCCAACTCCACGACATTCCTGCCCCTTTTATCCTGCTCCGTCTCCAACTTCACAAGCTCCTTCTGCAACCTTTTGTTTTCCTCCACCAGCCTCCCCTCGTCCCTCTGGAACTCTGCCACCAGCAGTTCGTTCTGCTTGATCTGGTTCCTCAGTTTCCCCACCTCGGCAGAGGCTCCCTCGTACTTGGCTTTCATCTCCCGGAGCTGCTCCTTGAGCTCCTCCGTCGCCTTGGCGCTTCCCGAGGCCACCTCGTTGGCCAGGTGCTCCTTCAGGGCCAGGAAGTGGCTCTGCATCTGCTTCACTTTGCCCTCCGAGTCAAACATTCTCTTCTGGACGTCCTTCAGGGCGTCCTCCAGCTGCCGGACCTGCCCGTCAGACTCTGCCTTGCTCCTCTGGCACTCGGAGGCCAGAGCTTTGCACTCCGAGGCCTTCAGGGCCAGCTCCCTCTGCAGCCTGCTGATCTCCTCCTTGGCTGCACCAAAGCTGCTCCTCAGGCTCTCCAGCTCTTTCTTCAGAGTTTCCTTCTCTGACACGGGTGGCTGGGTGGGCAGGGAGAGCTCCAGGGGCCTCAGCATAGACCTGGACTGAAGGGAAATTGGCACAAAAAACAGAAGTTCACAGCTCTGGCAGCTCACACACACATTTATTACTTATTATTTAACATGGGAACCACCATTATTTACTAGGGGAACTGTCTAAAATCCAGTTGATCTGAGCATAACTTGCACGAGAGATTTCTTTTTCTTTTTTTTTTTCCATGCTAAGTTATTCTTGCCTCTGTTAGAGAACAAGTATTTCAGCTTCTAACAGCAAGAATCTTGAATATAGCTCTACGTTACTGCTTCCCAATCATGGCATGGTTTGGGTTGGAAGGGATCCTAAAAGCCCATCCAGTGCCAGCCCTGCCATGGCAGGGACACTCCCACTGCTCCCAGCCCCATCCAGCCTGGCCTTGGGCACTGCCAGGGCCCAGGGGCAGCCCCAGCTGCTCTGGGAATTCCTTCCCAGCCCCTGCCCCCCTCCCAGGGAACAATTCCTGCCCCATATCCCATCTAAACCTAGAGGGGCAGGTATAATGCATTCATTCCACTTCCCTTGTTCTGCATTCATATTTAATCACTCATCTGCTAGAACAAATTTAATTTATTAAGATATTGCTCCCATCCCTCAAGTGTGTGAAAATCATTTTATAAGGAATGGGAGCAGAGAACGTCGTGGCTAACAGGCCCTTCCTGCTAAGAAGGCTGAGGAATGCAGTCATTTGGAATTGCAGAAGGGTTTGGGTTGGAAGGGACCTTAAAGACCATATTCCCCCACCTCCAAGGAATTCTGGTGGACCTTGTTTACACCCAAATCGTTGCTTGTAAAGGTTGATAGCTACCAAACAGAATTGTCAGGGAATTGTTATATAGCAGGCAGGAAAATGAAATCTTCAAATATTGGCTGAATTGAAATGAGAAAAATCCGATGGAGACGAATCCCCAGCTTACAGAGTGACTGTAAAACAGGTTTAGGAGAGCTCCTGACAGACGCAGCAGTTCCCAGCATTTACAGCCCAGCCACAGACAGGACTCTAGAGGGCACCCACAGTTAAAAATAAACACGGAAAAGTAAGAATTCCTCAAAACTCTGTGTTCAGAAGCAATGCTCAATAAACACACATTTATAAGCACGTTTAGCTTTCCCAGCACGACTATCTCAGAGTTCCTTCCAGTGGTAAAATATTTATTACCTGGGATTCCACTGCAAACGCCTGGCCTTGTTTAAGTAATAAATCTTCTTTTCCTGGATTTTCAAAGCAAACAGCGTTTAGGCTCTGGTTAAAAACAGTAACACAATCACAAGAACACTGATCTTCCTGCTCAGCTTTATTCTGCTCACTGGGGTCACAACTAGGCTGAAGGCTGGTGTTTAAGCACTTGTTATTAAAACAACTGCTCCTTAATTAATCCCCACAGGAAGCCTGGCCCAAGCCCTCCTAAGGAGGAGAAGAGGTTTGCCAGGCTGGGCTCGGGTCCTGCAGAAGGGGCAGAGCTGGCAGCCTGCCCAGCTCCTGTCACACACACCAGCCCAGAGGAAGAGATGACCCAAGCCCCCCTCTCCATGCCTGTATTCCAACAGCCCACCACGCACAGCAAGCTGGAACAATGAACTGCACTTACTGTTTCCAAAGCTACCTCCAGACCCCGCAGAGTCACCCTGGAACCAAAGGGCGAGAAACAAAAGTAAAGCTGAAACTTCATTTCGAATTTTCCTGTTAAACCAGGGGTGAAGGGGCAGGGAAAGCTTTTTTTTGCAATGAGATAACCAAGCAACAGTTTCAGCAATTCCAAATGCTCCAGTACTTCCTGCTGTAAATATCAATTGCTATGTCCCCTTGCAAATCACTCAACGTACTTCGTAATACTTGAGTTTAGCTTTGAGAGCTTCAATAGTCCTTAAACTTTCTTCCTGCTGCTTCTCCTTGGCAGCCAGGATTTTCTTCAGCTCATCTTTCTGAAAGAGAAAGAGTGCCACATAGCCAAAGCCACAAGAACGGACAGGTTTGTAAGAGCCCAAGGAACTTTCTAAAAGAGTTTAGACAGCACTTCAACCAAGATCAGCACCCAAAGAATCCCTCATGTTTTGCTTCTGGAGTTCTTCTTCAAGACTGCTCCTCTACAGGAGGAGTCTTGAAGAACGAGGTCAAGAATATGCGCCAGCATAATGTTGTATAATAATACTGTTTAATTAATTCATATTTGTTGGTCTTGCGTTACTGAAAGTCACTACAGAGATGTTTAATATTATCAGTGTGCTCAGTATCTTAAATGTGCTTGAAAGGAGCCATGGGAATGATAATTATTTGCAGTACAGGAATGCTGTGGAGCTGCACAAACTGATCCAGAGCAGCAGATCCTTCATTTGGAATTTTTGGGTGGCTTTTAAGCAATGTATTTAAAACTACAGAGGAAATAAAAAGAGAGAGCTGCTCCCCCTACTCCCCAGTCCTGTCACCTGCAGCTGACACATCCTACCTCGTTCTCAAGACCTTCTGCAAACATTTGCTCCTGTAAAAATAACAAAAAAAAAAAAAATCCCCCCCAGATCATTTTCTCAGTGATGTTTAAGGGGCTCACACACAGTTCATCAGCTGACAAATCCACCCCAGTTCCTAATGCTGCCCTTCCAATTTCCATCCAGCTTTATTGCTCTATTTTCTTTTTCTCTTGCCAGCAGTTAAGGATGTCTGACAGAGCAATGTCTCTGGGAACTGGAATATCTCCTGCTTTCTAGCTCAGGCACTGCTGAGGCAGCAGAGTACAGCTCTGTTAGAAGAAGTTTGCTGATTTTGGGAAGTGACTATTAAGAAGTTTGCTTTACAGAGGCAGTGCTTGAAACAGGAGTTCAGACAAGCCAGTGAATGCACTAAAAATATTCTTTCTATCCATGGGCTGCATTTAGGAGAAGCTGCATGAATGTAACTCCACAAAAGCAAAGAAACAACCTACACAAAGCAAAAAACAAACAAACAAAAAAATCCTCTTTGTGTTTTCTATTGGTCACGCTTAGACCTCCAAAAAGAGAGAAATTCTTATAAAAAACAACATTTCAAATGTGGTTCACCTCACTCAGCTGCAGCTGTAACCCGCTGATTCTGTCCAGCAGCAGCCTCTGCTCCTCCTGCACTTCTCTCACTCGGTCTTTCAAATCCTGGTTTTCCAGCTCCAAGTCCTTCAAAGCAAAACGTGCAGTTTAAAAAAGAAAACAAACACACACTACACACACACACACAGGCTGGGAAAGGCAGAGACTCTGAACCAACAGATTCAGCAGCTGCAAGCCCTGCCTAGCCTTTTGAAAGCTGCAATGGCATGGGAGTGAGATGGGAAAATGAATGCTGGTTAATAGAACAACTGTGACACAGGTTTATTTCAGTATGACACAAACATACACCTCTTGAGAATGTTAAAGAAATAAATCTTCCTCATTTGTGACTGATTTTACTGCAGAGGCAGAAGGTTAAGAGGTAGGAAAGGTTAAGGATGGGGACACCTCCAGCTATTTATCAGCCAAAAAAGTGTAGGTTTTTTGGTTTTTGGTTATAATTGCCACACTCCACACGGTGCAGTGAGGTTTGAAGCAGCCAGCAGGACGTGGTGGGATCCTGAGTGCAGCTCAGCTTGTTTCTAGTGCCGTGGGAACCCAGGGATGCTCCCCACCCACCTGAGTGCTGGGCTCCTCCCGGAGCAGCCTGAGCTCCTCCTGTGCTCCACAGCCCCGGGCCCACCTCTGGGACACGCTGGACACCTGGCAGGGCAGCAGGAGAACATTCCCTCAGATCCTGAGCCCATCCCAGCTCCTCCCCAGCACCCCCCTCCCTCAGGGAGGAACGGCCCCGGCACGGACCTTCTGCTCAGCCTGCCCTCTCTTCACGCTGTCTCGTCCTGAAAAAAGCACCACAAAACCAGGGAGTTACAGGAGGCATCTCATTCAGAAATTCATCCATGCAACAGTGCCACCCATTCAGGGAGCTCGGTCCCCGTCCCACCCCGGGAGGGCTTTTCAAAGAACAGCTCACCACGCCCCCAGTTCATCAACCATGGAAACACCCACGAGGCTTTCTATAAAAGGAAGGCTATTTATTTCTAGAAAATAAAGGTTATTTCTATAAATAAGGGTAAATAACTCCCATCATCAGTACTGTTAAGCCCTCGAGGCATCAGAGCCTGGGCCCCCTTATAAAAGCTTTGTCTTCTCCCTCCCAAACAGGCAGTTCATGACCTTTGTGGCCAAGGGACCACAGCTGCCCTCCAAAACAGCTCCCGGGGACACAATTCCACCCAAAGGAAGGGGTTGGAGGAGGGTGCTCCTACCTCTGCTGGAGTCCTCAACGGCAGCTTTTATCAAAGCCAAAATGTCAATATTGTCCCCAATCCTGGCATAGTAAGCACAGTCATGCCCAAGGCCATCAGTCAAACCAACATCAGCACCATTCCTGAGCAACACCTCCACGGCATCCTTGCAGCCATATTCACAGCCTAACATGAGGGCAGTCCTGGCACGGGGAGAGAGACGGCGTTGAGAGAGCCAGGGATGGCACAGGGCATCACCCACAGAGCTGGCACCTCCGTGTCTGAGCACGGAAACCTCAGCCAAGGCACCCTCCCTCTGTCCACAGAGCTTTCCAAAGTCACACAGGCAGTGCTTAACTGGTTGTGAAAAAGCAAACCAACCCACCGTGAGAACAGTATTCCCAGGAAAGCAGCACGGGCTGCTGCCTCTGAAAGTCCCAGGGTGTTTGGAGAACTCCCATGACTTTGGGTTCCTCTACCACATAGGAATCCCAACAAACACCAGGCAAGGAGTTCAGAGGAGGTTTGGAGAGGGGGGTGCCTGGGAGCCCTGGCAGTGCTCCCCCGATGCGAGTAGCCAGGCTCTGTGCCACGGCAGCCCCATGTCATGGGGGAATCTCCACGAAATAACCGGCAAAAGCAGCGGCTACAAACAGAACCCCCTCCCCTGGCCCCAGGAACAGACGGCTCAGGGTCCCTCGGGAGCTCCAGGGGACTCGGGAGCATCGCTTCTGCCACGGCCCATTGTGCCCACCAATGCCAAACGCTGCCTCGGACAGAAAAACCCTTCAAAACAACAAAGTGCAGGCTCCCTCCCGGCCACAACGAGCCTGGGAACGTTTTGGATGCCAGCAGGAGAGAAGGCCGGGTTCTTCTGCAGGGCTGGACGGGCAGATCCCCTTCAGATCCGCCCGGCGGGGTCTCTCTGCCACCCTGGGCCCGTTGGCCGGGGCAGCAGCAGAGCTCCAGCAGAGCTCCCTCACCTGCTCTGCTTGTCCCTGGCGTTGACGTCGGCGCCCCTGTCCAGGAGCAGCTGGCAGAGCGCGGGGCGGCACATCTGGGTGGCCAGCACCAGCGGGGTCCGGCCGTCCTGGGGACAAAGGGGACAGGCTGAGGGCGCGGGGAGCAGGCCCAGGAGCCCCGGGCAGGAGCAGGGGGAGCCCGGCCCTTACCCCGTCCTTGGAGTTGACGGCGGCGCCGTGGTCGCAGAGCAGCTGGATGCTGGCGGAGCAGTCGGACATGGCTGGGGAGAGAGGGGGGGGACACCGAGATGAGGGGGGGACACCGGAGCAGGGAGGGCAGGTGGAGGAGCAGCCTGGCAAGGCCCCAGCACAGCCCTGCCTGGAGGATGTGCTCCAGCCAAACCCCCGCAGCCGGGTCCATCCCCGCGGGGCTCAGCTCTCACAGCACCCCACAGAAATCCAGCACTCCCGTGCCAGAGCCTCTGCAGCACGAGGAGAAAAACCACAGTGAAGGGAGCTAAACCCTCCCTCACAATGCCCTGAAACTCTGCCGGTGACACTTGGAGATTTTACTCAGTTTCACCTCACCGAGCTCCGTAAGACTGAAGTTCGCTATTGAGGACAAATGTCATGGCAATATAAAACACCCTCTCCTCCTAGGGTCACCAAAATTAAAAGAGAAGAATTCAGCCCATCTGAGAAGTAAATCCATTAATTAAATCTTCATTTCTATACAGTTAGCAGTAAAGCAAACGCCCTCACCTGCATCGTGAAGAGCAGTTCTCCCCTGGAGATCCACATTCTCCGTCGGACAATTGTACTGTTCGAATAAATAATCCCAGTTAACAATCAGAATCCAGACTGCATTCGCAACATCAGGTGTTTTTGAGGTTTAAATTAAAGCAGTGAAACGGGATTTAAGTAAAAAACGTGCACAGGAACTGCACAACTCATTAGACTTTTCACAGATAATGAGCTTTTACATTTGCATGGAAACATGCATCAAATATAAGTTTAAAAGAACCCATTAAAAACAACCAAAAGAAATTCAAATGAGCATACACTGACCAGGAATTAATGAAGAAAAAATAAACATCACACAAACCTAAGACAACCCTCCAACACTGTTTTATTAATGAGAGTTTGTGGCTATACATGCCCAGCTTTTGAAGCTAACTCTGGAGCAGCCAGTGTTCCTGTTTCTAAACACATTCCAACAGGGGACAGTCTTTTTAAAAGACACTCAGCCCCATTTTCTTCAAGAACCACAAACTACAACTTGATTTGAGAGTCTATGAAAATATGCCAAAAAAANTTATTTCAGCCCTCTTTCAGTCCCAGCCTGGTATTTAAAACGAAAAGGTCGTTTCCCCATGACAATTATTTTTTTAAAAAGAATTCGATTGGTTAAGAAGGAAATCATACACCCCAGTTTTGAATCAGTGTATCTAAAGCCACCTTTCCCCCTCGATATAAGAGCTGTAAGAGACAAACTGAATTTTCAGTACCTGCAAGAGCTTCTGCAAGCACAAAGCGTGGCCATACTTTGCAGCCAAATGCAGGGCGTTTCTGCCTAGAAACAGAGAACAGCAGCTCAGGGCTGGGGTGAATTTCTGATGAACACTCCCAGCATTGGAGCTCCCAGTGCCCCCAGATCAGTCCGTGCTCTGACACCTCCTCTCTCCTTTGTGACAGCCCTTTCCTGTTCTAGGGAATCCTCAAGCAAGGATGAGAGTTCATTTGTGGAATTAATCTCAAAATACTGCACCCGACTCCACACAAGGATTTAAAAAATGAACTCTTCCGTAAGAGGAAGAGGTCAAGTTCTCTCTGTAAATTTTCTCGCTTTCAGCTTCATATTGAACCCTTTAGATTCTGAGGTAACAACCTGAAAAATCAGCATTTGTTTTTAAATGTCTCTTCCCTAAGACCTCCCACAAACTCTGCTGCCACGCAAGGAAGTCTAGAAGGTACAGAGGAATTCTGAGTTCCTGAGGCTCAGCTGGGCACACAGACACCTCCCACAGCATTCCATCTGCATCCTCACCTCGAGCTCGTTTAGAAATGCTCATTTAGAACTGTTCTTATCCTGTTGTTCTCACCCAGAAATGCTGATCTCACCAGCGAGTCTGGAGCACATTATAAACACAATTATAGCAGCACAAACCCACATTCCTTAAGTTCTGCTGCATTCATGAATCCCCTGACAGAACACAGCCAGTTTCCTCAAGACCAGCAACGAGTCACACAAATAATTCGGGCTTTTTGCCAGCTACAGAGAGAAGGAAGAGCCGTGGAAGGCAGAACGAAAGCCAGCCAAGAGCATTTCCAGGTTGCCCTGGGCGTGTGAGGAAACCCACCTGCAGCATCAGTGGCTGTGATATCAACTCCATGCATCAGGATGGTGTTCAAGCAATCCAGGTTTCCCTTAGATGCTACGACGTGGAATCTAAAAAGAAAAAAAAAAAAAGAAAAAGAGAGAAAAGACCTTGCTTAGGCACAGCTGGTTAGCACACAAAAAATGGCAATATTGGGCAGGAAAGGCAAGGCCAACAGCTGTATGAGGGAAGTGCTGCAGGGGCCAGCTCTGGACAGCATCCAAAGTTCAGAGTTCTGCAAATATTACTTCAAGGAACGAGGCAACTTTCCTGAGAAACAAATCATTATTTACCAGTGAACCAGGTGAAATACCAGTGGGGGTTCAGTTTCTCTTTAACAGTCAAACCTGGCAAGAGCAAGCCTTTCAACACTGATCTTCACTCGCAAGTGAAGATGGTTTGAGACTTTCCCATGCCAGCCAGCTGGATTCCAGCTCAGTGAAGCCAGATTTAGATCAGGTATTACACAGATTTCTGTACTCAAAAAGGCTTCTAGAGCAGCAGGAATATGATTTTCAGCACCTTCCCACCCCATTCCCGAGCTCTGGAAGTCACTTACGCGGATCTCCCTTCCACATCCAGCTTGGTGGGACTGACCCCTTTCTTGGCCAGGATGGATGAAACCTTCTCCACATCTCCCCTTTCAGCTGCCTTCATTAACCTGTCATCGTACTTGCTCCAGTCTGGGTTCACCTGGGAGACAGAATCAGAGAAGTGAGCTTGGAGCTGAGCCCCAGCAAAATCCACCTTGGTTTCTAAACAGCGCTGCGCCCACCAGGATGTCTGCAGTTCTCCTTGCAGCATCCCTGCCACACTGGTTTGGTACTGAATGTGCAGAGCCCTGGGTTAAGCCACTTGGGTCCTGAAGGAGACCTCGAGGATCAAATTTCTTTGGTTTCCCTCATTCTGCTTCACTTTGTTCAGTTTTCATATTCCGACAACAAACGGGGCGCGCTAAAAATACGCCCCAGGACGTGGCTCTTCCTGGCTGTGCCAGACTGTTCAGTGGGTCGTAAATTAGCTACGTGGGATATTCAAGGGAAGAACATCTACTGAGCAGCAGAAGAAAGAAATTCCAAGCTGATAGTTTTGAATTGCCTGCAATTCCCCAGGCACTGCAGAGGGCAGAGAAAGCCCGAGGCAGACATAAATAGACCACCACCCATTGAGCCCCAGACAGTACTCACCCCCCACTCCTCTCTTGTTTACTTCAAAGTTCACATTTCAGGCCCCGGGCCAAGCCTCCCATCCCAAAATGCAGAGCTGGTTCTCTTCCCTGCCAAGCCCTTGGCTCTGAAGGGCTCGGGGCTTTTCAGGAAACTGCTCTGGGACAGAAACCTCCCATCCAAGCTGGCCCCTGAGGACTCGGTGTTCAGGGAGCCTCTAACAGAAGAACAAGGCTTCCAGAGGAGTATTACGCTCAAAACAGGAGGATAACATTCAAATCTAACACTGCACGGCAAAAGAATTTGCTGGTAAGGGTGAGGCGCAAGGAGCCTGTGGGTGCGTGAAGTTACTTTCCAGTGTGGGTCAGAAATTCCTCACAACATAAAGAACCAGGTAACCCCAGCCCGGGGCTTGTTTAAGTCAAAGAGGGTTCGCAGAAAAAGAACAAGCCCCAAAATCCACTGCCACCAGCTGCATGTGCAGTGATTTGTAAAAGGGAGCTGCCCTCGCGAGCAGAGCAGACGGAGGGGATCCCATCAATCCATACACACATCTCCAAGGGGAGTCAGAGGATGATTCTGTTCAGTTCACGAAGCAACGGCCAAGAACTAAAACACAAGAATATCCACCTCAACATGAGGAAGAACATCTTTCCACGGAGGGGGCAGAGCCCTGGAGCAGCTGCCCAGGGAGAGCTGGAGTCTCCCTCTCCGAGACATCCCAAGCCCACCTGGACACGTTCCTGTGTCACCTGCTCCAGGTGACCCTGCCTGTGCAGGGGGCTGGCCTGGAGCATCTCCAGAGGGCCCTTCCAGCCCTGATGACTCCGGGTGATTATCTTTACTCCTCTTTCCCACAATAAACAAGATTACAGTAATCATGAAGGCTTAGCAGCAGCTAACCCAGTCCAGCCCTGCTAGCAGTGACAGGGGTAATAAAAATAGAGCACTAATGAAATTAGCACGGCTGAGGTGCAGCACTGACTCATCAATCAATTAACACATCCATTAGCCTGAAAGCCAAGGCAGCCTGGCCTGAGAAGTCACTGCACCGGTGCCGTGTCCCTCCCCAGCTTGGACAGGCTGCCCTGCAAAGCCACCTCCTCATGCACGGCTCAGCTTTTCACTCTGTGCTCCCCAAACTCCCCCAGGGGCTGGGGTCACTGGTGTCACTGCCAGCACGACTCATCCCAATGGACAGAAAATCCTCCCAAATCCTCCCAACAGCCAGGCCTCGCTCCCGTTTCAGAAAAGTTCTGATTAACAGAAGCATCACTGACAAAAAAACCAATAAACCCAAGCAAATACACCATCTCCGCATTTCCCCCCTCCGATTAGAACGCTTCAGTAATTGTACCCACGGCCTACGGTGTTCTAAGTCTGAAGGGATGGGGGGACAGGACACAGGGAATGGCTCCTCGGGGTGCCCAGAGCAGCTGGGACTGCCCTGGGATGTCCCAGGATGGACACCAGGGTTGGAGCAGCCTGGGACAGCGGGAGGTGTCCCTGCCACGGCAGGGGTGCCACTGGGCAGGCTTCAAATCCCTTCCAACCCAAGCCACTCCACGATTAAATAACTACACATTTAACAAAGGCATTTCTACATTTCCTGGCGGGAGGAGCTGCTGGGGAGACACAACACTCGTTAACGAAACAGAAGTACTCCAGAGCACATCTGCGCAAGCCACGCGTCCACGTTCTTGCGGCCGTAAGTCACTGCCAGGATCCGAAAGCTCAGCTGGAGCTGCGACACCTGCTGCGATACCGCCTGCGATACCTACTGCATTCCTGGCTGCACAGGAGAGCCAACAAATCATGCTGAGCTCGCAGCCCGAGCGCAGCTCACGGCGAGGGACGGCGGCTCGGCTCCTCGGGCTCCATCCTGCACTTAGCTGGGCTCCCCGAGGGGACTGTCCCCATCTTCAGCCTCCTCTTCAGCCTTCATAGCTGAGGAGCCGCGGCTGCGGCCGGAGCCGGACACGCGGAGCGCTCTCGGGAAATACTGCCCGGAGCCCGGGTCTTGTCAACAATACGTAGGCAGTGTCATCAGCCCGATCTATTTTCTGATAAGGCAGATAGAAAGCGATAGCTGCGGATACATTCCCGGCGTGACTCACGGTGGTGGGTGAGCTCAGGGGACAGCCACGTCCCCGGCCCGGCCGCAGACAGGCAAACACGCCTTCAAAATAACAATCCTGGCATTCGCCGAGCACCCGCACGGGCACCGAGGGCACCCGAGGCACCGCTAATAACACCCCACGACTGAAATACAGCCGGCAGTCAATATTTTTTTTGTCCCCCCCCCTCCTCGTTCCGCTGCAAAGCCGTAACCAGACTCGGGTTCGGGCCTCAGACAGTTACAACCGCGGCGCAGATGGAATGCCTGATCCTATTTTGACAGAAACGTAACCCATTTTAAATTAGAAAACACACATGCCTCTGCTTTAAAAAAAAAA
>VWZN01016108.1:94261-111234 GCA_013396955.1 Regulus satrapa
GGAAGGGAAGGGAAGGGAAGGGAAGGGAAGGGCCATCCCTCAAGCACGGGTCATTCCCTCCATCCTGTCAGGGAACAGGGATCCTCTCGGTTCGGGGAGGACACAGCTGTTTTGGTGACAGGTCGGAGCCCCAGCCCTGATAAGGCCAGCATGGCTGTGGGGCTGGCGGGGATGATGCTGATCCCGTTTCCATGGAGAGCTCTGGGCGGGAGCTCCACGGAGCGCTGGGGCCCCGCACAAGGGATCGATCGCTGGTGTTTTGTACGGGAAGGGACGCCGGGTTCGCGCTCCCCGCCCGGCGCAGAAACAAAAGCGGCGGCAGCGGGAGCGGCCGGGAGGGAGGGAGTCCCGAGCCGCTCACACGGGCTTGCTGCGAAAGGCCCTTCCCCTCCCTCCCTCCATCCCTCCCGGGGCTGTCGCGGCGCCGGGAGCCAGGGCAGGGCTCGGCGCTGCCTCCCGGGGGGCTCTGCCCGGTTCAGGTGTGCCCGCAGCGCCGGGTCGCAGCCGTGTGAGCGCGCACAGGTTCGCGTTTCCCAGCTCCATTAGCTGGCCTAACGAGGTAATGACATGCCTGGCCGGCCCTGGCCTTTCCCAGATCGCCCAGCTGCTCATGAAAGGCTGTTTGAGAGAATAAACTAATTAGCCAGCAGCCTTCCCTGCTGCTTTTAGCAGCCGTCAGTGCCAATTACAGGTGAGAGCAGCGGCTGAGCCAGAGCTGCCCCCTGGCCCTGCTGCCCTGGCAGCTCCTGCCAAGGACAGGGACGGGATCCCCTGGGACTCCCACCCTCCACCCACTCACGTTGCCAGTGGGTACTGCCCGGCCAAGGCCTTCCAGACCCTCCGGCAGCTGGTGGAGCCATGGGAATACCGTGGGAATGGAAAGTCAACGGTGCCAGCCCCCAGCAGGGTCCTCGAGGGGACACACGGCTCCTGGCAGCCCCTGCTCATGGCCCAGGGCAGCTGCAGAAAGCTGCTTTACTCCAGAGAAGCCGATTAGAGCTCCCTGACACCCAGGAAGGAAGGCCACACGGGCAGCAGCACCCGCGCCGGGGATGGAGGCTTTGGTGCCGCTTTTGCTCCGGGGACACGAGCGGGTGCCAGGGGAGCATCCTCTGCAGTGCCCCCTGCATCTCTCCACCCTTCATCTCATTCATTCCAGTTGATAATTAACAGGAGAGAGCAGGGCAAGGCCTTGGCATACTCCCGGTGTGGCGTTAGAGCGTGCGGAAAGCCGGGTGAGCGCGTGCCTAGCGCAGGTAACAGCGAGCCCTGGGGAGCCCTAATGGGCTTTGGCACCCGTCAGCTCCTTATCCCCTGCAATAAGCTCCTTATCTCCTGCACGGAGCTCCAGAACCCCGGCTGCTTCCCCCAGGGGGTCAGGGCTGAGCCCCCTCACCCTGAGCCGGGCACACGGGGCACAGCTCCCAGCACAGCCGAGGAGGAGGAAGGACACGGCCAGGGGGACACCGGGACGTGCTCAGGGGCACTCACCTGTGCAGATGCCATGGAAGAGCTGGGGCGGTGCCACAGGGATCCCTCCCTCCCTCCTCTTGGCCCTGCAGGCAGTGGGGCAGTGGTCCTGGGGCTGGAGGAGCGCTGGGCTGGCGGCTGGCACAGGCGCCGCTGTGCCCGGCAGGCTCGGGAGGGCAGCAGGAAAACGGGGCCAGGATGGGCCCAGCCCTCTGCAGCACAGGAAACCACCCGCACACGGAGCAAGGGGAGGAAAGAGGCAGCACAGAGCGAGGGGCTGGACAGCCCGACCACGGAACGGCACAGCTGGAACAGCTGGAATGGCACAGCCCCGCCTGGGTCACCCCACAGGGCCAGCTCATCACCACGACTTCCTCCTGCACTCATTTTCCATGTGGAAAAGCGCCTTTTCCAGGAGGGAGCTCGGCCAGCTGAGCTCCTCCAGCTCTGTCCCATTGTGCTGTGCCAGGACTGCACTCCAAGAGCCTCCCTTCCTGGGCACGGGGCTTGGCCTCCAGCAGTCCATCCTTGCAAAGATTTCATTTCCTGCTCCACAAACTCCTCGGCTTCTCCAGGGGCTAGGGCCCTGTCTGAGGAACCACAGCCCCGAGCACACCCAGCCTCCCTGGGAGCCCAGGGTACCAAGGAAGCCAAGGAGGGAAGCTGAGGATTCCTGCCTCAGGCCAGCCCAGAACCACTCACCCTCTCCAGGAAAGGCTGGAAGGAGCAGAGGCTCCCAGCTTGGAGGGGCAATAGCATCAGGTGTCCTCTCCCTGGACCCTTGGTTTGCCAGCAGGAGCGCAGGGACCTTCCCACCTCAAACAGAATCAGCAAATGGGCCTCGGTACAAGCCCTGCTCTGTGAACACGAGCACTGACAGCAAAAGGTCGTTTTCACTCTCGGGGTAGTTGGCAAAGGATAAATCCATTGTTCAGATGGGAACATGATCCTGGCTCCTGCTAAGGGCCAGGATAAATAATGAGAAGTGGCTAATTAACGATGCTGAGGCGAGCAGGCAGTGATTGGAGCAGCACCAGGAGCCAGAGGAGCACCCAGGCCTCCAGCCCAGCCCAGGGCAGGGCAGTGCCCCTTCCCTGCTCCCTGCCTGCCCCAGAATTCCAAGTAGGAACCCACCTTGGAAGCTGCTCCCAGCCCTGCCTCAGTTTCCATGGCAACTTCCCCTCACCCCCTTGCTCAATATCACTCTTTTTCCATGTACAGAGATCCTGCTGCTTTTTCAAACAGCTCCTGGTCCGACCCGCCCATCCCATCCCATCCCATCCCATCCCCTGGGGGCTGTGCTCAGCCCCGGAGGGCACCAGGGCAGGGAGGGACACCCCTCTGCTGCTTCCCCTGCGGGGAATGTGCTCACACCTTCCCTCAGCCCTGCTCAGCCCCAGCGGTGCTGGGAGGGCACAGCCCACGCTGGGGACACGAGTGGGACCCTCCTGTCCCCGAGCCCCCACAGGGAAGGCTCAGTCCCAGCACAGGGCAGCCCTGGGGCAGGATGGCTCCCGGATCCCTGGCCAGGGTGGCCTCCTGCACTAACATCTGGCATTAAAACCCCGCATTGTGCCTGCAAAGAGCAGCTGCTCAGAGCCCAGTCCTGCAGTGCCTTTCAGAGACCCAAACCCCTCGTTCCTTGATCAGCCTGGCCAGGACACTCACACGGCAGCAACTGATGCAAACACAAACACCAGGAACCACATTTGAAATTAAAAAAAGTTTATTTTGCAGATCTGTAAAACAGCCCTGCCAAAGACCAACATTTCCAAACACTACGAGATGAGGATGCATTTTCCTATCATTAGAATATAAAAAAAAGTCACAGTCCTTCAACTACCCCATGAAAAGCAGACACTTACGAACCAAACATTGAACTTCCAACACCAAAAAGTCACTGGGGTGAGTGAGACAGTCAAATAGCACCAACACAGGTGACACAGCCCTCGTGGGTCTGTCATTACTATGGAATAAAGCAGGTTAGGGAGGCCAAGCCTCGGGGGAGAGCAGCCCTACGAGCACCGAGTTCAGACAATGACACACCAGAACGCATTCCTGTAACATCCCAGCGATGCAAACACCGAGCCAGAACCAGCACGGAGCTGCCGGGAGCTCCGGGACAAGAAATTCCAGCAGAGAGCAAGAAATCTTCCAGACTGAGGTGGCACTTGCATTGCACACACTCACACACACAGACACACACACACACCTCGGGTCCCTCTGTGCCTGCAGGAGCTGTGAGAGGGGAGGTGAGGGGCAGGATGCAGAGCGGGCAGGGGGGCAGGAGCGGCTCTACACGGCTTTCCGGTGGTACTCCGGAGGGGCCACCTCGTAGTCGCTGGCACTGAAGAGCGCCGAGGAATTCTTCGCTAAATATCTACAAAAATAAAACCAAAACAAATGTTAGAGTGCCTCTCGCCGGATCTGGCAGTCGGGAGGTGTCTGCCCAGACACACAGCGGGGTTTGAGAAGCACCGGCCCCACTCAGAGCTGCTCCCCTCAGCTCTGCCGAGCACCTACAGCTCAGCCGAAAAACCCAGCCCAAAGGAGCTGCCGAGCACCTCTGGCTCCAGGTGAGCTCTGGCAGCTCAGGTTAACAGGATGAAGCCGCTGATATTTGAGGTTCAGGCAGGTGCTGCACCCAAGAATGGATCTGGGACTGCTCTACTCAAAGGGGCCAGAGCACAGGGCACCAGGAGGCTCTGTCTGCACGAGCAGGGGCCTCCAGGGCCGAGTGCTGATGGCAACACCAGGAGCGGCCCAAGGTAAGGGCTGAGTGCCTCGAATTCTCGTGGAACGGGCTCAGGATTTCTCATGGCTGGGTTCACATTTCCCACATTTTCCCTCTGGCGAGTCACAGCCAGAGCTCTTCAGCACCTGCCTTTACCTCACACTGCCCCAAAAGACAAGGGCTATCTACGCCAGGGCTGGGTTTCCTGCCTCCCAGGCTGATTCCTGCCAAGCCCTGCTCAGAGCCATCCTGGATTTACCAAGGGGTTGTTTTCAGCCTCCAAGAGCTCCTGCTCATAGAATCATGGAATGACTTGGGTTGGAAGGGACCTTAAAGCTCACCTCATTTCACATTGAAGTGTTTTATTATTATCAGGATGTTTTCCTCCTAAACATCCCATGGCTGCAGGCACACTAAAGCCCCGGTGACAGTCTGTCCCAGAAATAACATTCCTAAAGTTCATCAGTTTTTAAACATTTGCTCAATTGTTGTTGAGTAACCGTTGCGTAATTTAATAGCTTGTCGGAATTATCATCTGCTTTTTTTAGCAGCTATAAATAAATGTTGAAGCATTTATTTTGCAACAAGGAGCAGATGGGACAGGGTAGGAGTGCAGATTAACAGAGAAGTGGAGTCTGAGAGGCTTCACTGCAGCCGTGGGCAAGATCCCACACACGGGGCACCAGTTATACAACGACTCACTGAAAAGGGGCAGCCTGAGCTCCCTGACTTTTCTCCTTGCTGATGGAAGACCTCCCAAGTACTCACTTTAAGAAGTCATGCAAGTAGTTCAAGAGCAAAGCCAGGCTCTTCTCATCCAGGGGCGTGTAGGCCAGCATGGCTCCGATCCGCACTGCTCGAGGGAAGGACACCGGTCACAAACGCCGCTTCGAGTCCTTGCGTAAGCCCAAGCACAGAAAAGCAGCCCAGGAATCATCCCAACAGATACAATCCCACCCAAACCAACCGGGCTTTAAAAGGTTCCTTTCCATCCCAAACCCCGCCACGGCTCCGAGCCTTTCGGATTGGCGCAGAGGGAGCGAAGCCACGCTCGAGAGCCGCCTGTGGGGGGCTGGAGAGAGGGAAAGGAGCGCTCGAGGCCGTGCCAGTGCCCTCCGTGTCCCCAGGGCCACTCACCGAAGAGCCTCAGGAGGTGTGGGGCGCCGTAGACCTGAGACATGGCAGCGTCGGGGTGGTCGGCCAGGATCTCGGCGTACTGCGGCCGCTCGAACTTGTACAGCAGCTGGGTGCCCAGCATGACGTTGAAATACTCCTTGATCCCAGCCACCACCTCGTTGACAGCGTATTCCCTGGGGACAGAGAGCTCTGCAGGGCCTGCCCCGAGGCCCCAGCCCGAGGGCTTGGCTTGGGAGGCCACCGAAATCGGGAGGGGCTTTCACAGACCCCAAAATCTACAGCCACAGGGAGCGAGGGAGGGCTGGAGCCCCAGAGCCCCCTGCAAAATGGGCTGGGCCGAAGCGAGCCAGGATTTAGGCAAACCCAGAGCAGCAGTTTTCAAGAGATGGATGTGGAGCAGCCCTTCTGAAGGCACAGGCAGCACTGGGGACATTCAGCAGCTCTCTGCTGTCACCCAAAGCTCATCCCGGCTCACCCCGGGCTCAAAGGACAATGCTGAACAGGGGGGACAGCCCCGAGTATTCCAGGCACCTGCTGCCTTCCTGCCAGATTCCTGCAGGCCTCCAAGCTCGCCCTGCCTGCACAGGAACTGGCAGTGAGAGAGGAGCACAGCCCTCACCCCGCCCTGCCAACAAATTTACAATCAGGAGGACAATTACAGCGGAGGAGCTTAAAACACAAGTCGGTAATCGGCTTCCTCTTGAATGGAAGAAAATTACCTGCCCTTTCTGTTCTCCCTTTCAAACAGGAATGTTTCCTGCAGAGTAAACACACCTTGTTTTGCTCAGGGCTGATTGCTGGGCTAATTACAAGCAATAATTGGCTCTGCCCAGCTGAGTATTTACAGGGCCTCGTGCACCTCCCTGGCCCCCGGCCCTGTGAGGGAGCCCAGGGGCACGGAGCTCCCACACACAGCTTCTCTGGGAATTTCTATCAGCTTCCTTTAGGAAAAGGCTTTGGCCAAGTGGGGAGGCAGAAATCACATCCAGAAAGCAGAAGGGCAGTTTGGAATTACTCCCTCAGGATTTCTGAACGCCTCCATCACCTTGGGCTTGGAACAGGGCACTGGACACGGGGCTGGGTCAGGCTTCACCTTATTCCACTTTCCATGGAAGCCAAATCCAACAACAACAGCCAAGCAGGTGTTTGAGGCTGGCAGTGAGCACGACTCACTTGTTATCAGTATTTCCTCGGGATTTTTTGTAGTTTGCATAATCCTCCAAAATGGAGTCCACGTTCTTCTTGGCAGGGAGGTAGAAGAGCTACAAATGCAAAACAGAACAAACACAAGTTTGTCTCATTCTTGCAGACATTCATGCCTGGAAGCTGAAGCAAAACCTTTTCTCACCAGGACATTTCTGGGATGAAACCAGCAGGTGAAGGTGGTACAGGTAAGGAAAGGAACTCCTCCAGGAGTTTAATTTGGCATTAAGAAGACCCAACCCAGCTGGGCAACCTGGGATAGTGGAAGGCATCTCCCAGAGCTGGGCAGGATTTCCCCAGGATTTCTTTACCTGTTTCTGCCTGGTGATCAAGTCCCAGTCATCCACCAGCCATGGCTTCAGCTCTTCAGGGATCTTCACCTTCACTTCAACTCTGTTCATAAACGTTTCCTCCTGAGGAAAGCCAAGCCAGACTCATCACTCTTAGGTACTAATTGGGAGCTCAGCACCCCTTCTGTTTTCCACCCCAAATCCCTGGGAGGGAATGAAAAACACTCACACTTTCAACTGTTGGGTCCACCCGAGCCCTCTTCTTCCTGGGAGGCTGGGGGGTCTCACTGGTGCTGCTCCCCTCCCCAATGCCTGGGGCTGTGCACAGCACACACAGCAGCAGGAAAAAAAAACAGCAGGTAAGATTTAGGAGGAGGATTTCAAAGTAATTCAGATTTTTCTCAGGTCACTTTTGCACCTGTTGGGGTTTTTTGTTTTGTTTTGTTGTTTGAAATATTACTTGTGTTCTGGGAGTCCCCCGTTTGTGCCAGTTTGATCTGTGAGGGAGGTTTCTGCACTAGAACCACACCAGTCTGTCTTTTCTTATCCTTTTAGGGAGAATTTTTGGGCCCAGAAGCTCAGCTTTGCAGCTGTGTCACATCTCCGTATCTCAATCAGAAAAACTAAGCTTGACTCAGGAAATTATTCCAGCAGATCAGCTTCGCTTTTCAACTGCAGGAGCTCAAAATCCTGACAGACTGAAACAAGCAGAGCTGGTACCAACCAGAAAAGTGTGAACCTCCCCCTCCTGAGCAGGGAGAGCCCAGGGAGGGACAGCACAAGGTGTCAGTGAATTATTGGGGCAGGTTGAAGGCCTTAATTCAGCTACAAATCCTTCGCTAGAGAGACCCACTCAGATGCAAAATAAAACACACTTACTTTTCTGCTTGTTCTTTTTTGTTTTCCTGTAAGAAGAACACAAATGATTGCACATATCAAGAGGGTGGTACTTAAGGAAGCCACAGCAGAAAGGCAGAAAATGTTTCAAGAATTCAGCACAGGGAGCAAGCAGATCCTCAGGGGCCTGGGCAGTGTTTAGCTAAGGACACCCAGAGGAAATTCAAGCTATAACTTGCTTCAGAGCCATGGCACCACGAGATTCTTCATGGAACAGGTTAGAATTCAGTGGTTTGGGGAAGTTTTGTCTTCTCAAGTGCTCTTGCAGAACTACACGAGGTTTGTAGCTGGTTTGTTTCAGACAGAATATGGCACAAGGAAACAGAAGCGCTGGGAATTCCCAGAAAAATCTCACTCCACCGAATTAACTGCCAGTAAAAGCCTGAAGAAACCTCCAGCTTTAGCACTGCAGCAGCAGAGGGAAGATTCAGGAGCACTCTGTCTATTTAGTACCCACTTTCAGGCAGTTTTTGCTGGAGTAGCAATACTCATTCTCAGTTTGCTCTCTGCCAACAGCAGCCTGGACCCACTGCTCAGAAACCGGGCACTGGGATGGGTAAAACTCTACCAGTCCACCACTGATCCCTGGAAATCCAGCACTCTCCTGTTTTCAGGCTCTGAAGTGGCTTTGTCAGGGCCAGGAAAGAGGCAGAGCTCTGAGGAAGGGAGAGTAAAGGGTTTTGTTTAGAGGCAAAGCAGCTGAAATGAGGCTGAAGCTGTGGGCAGGATGGAGCCCATCCCTCGGGAGCAGCTCCCAGGGGAAGGCACTAACAGTGGGCTGGTGCCTTGAAGAGAGAGGCTTTTCTTCCAAAGCCAACAGGGAGGAACAGGGAATCCCTCCCAGGATTCATTCACGAGATAAAAATCATGTGAACAGTTAGAGAAGCAGAGATTGTTAGAACTGCATTTAGATCATTTAAAACCAGATGTTGTTCCCTAATTTGTTACTCAGTGACATATCTTCCTTCCAGAACACTTGGTTACCCTTCCTATTTTTTGAGCACCCATTAACTCTGATCACTTCCTGATTTTTAGGCCCGTGAAATGTAGAATAAACTCCTGGAAGCTGGAATTCAGCAGAGCTATATTTAACAGGCTCAGAAGGTGTTGCATAGGCAGCCACAAAACCTGCTTTAACTCCACTGCTACGGCTCCCAGGTATCAGAAGATGAGCAATTACTTCAAACCTGCATTTCATACACGTTCCCATTTCATCACGGATTGCTTCAAAGCTTTTGGGACAGCTGCTGCAGGAGCAGGTTCTGAGCTCTCCCTTCCAGCAGCAGCACTGCTCCCAAGGCTCCAGAAACTCCTGGCTCCCGATTTCCAGGAGCTGCAGGAAGCAGGCTCTGGAAGGATCCAGGCCACATGTCTGCAGCCAGCCAGACACAGGGAGTGGCCTCCCACTGTACCCAGCCCAGGAGAAAAGGTGCAGGGCAGAGGAACTGGAAAGAGGCTTGAAATAACCCCAGCCAAGGCCAGGACAGCTGCCAGGCTCTGCCCAGAAAGCAGGGGAGAAAAACAGGGGAGAGGGAGGGGGGGATCCAGGGACTGCCCAGAACACAGGAAGGGAAACAGAGAAAGCGGGAAGGAAGGAGAGAGAAAGCGGGAAGGAAGGAAGGAAGCAAAGAGGGCCCCAGGGACTGCCAAGGGAGCCAGGAAAGGGAGCCAGGAAGGGGAGGGGGGCCAGGTGGAGCCCTGGCAGCCCTGACTCACCGTGTGGAGATGGCCGGGGTCTCCAGGCAGCACACGGTGTGGGCTCCATCCCGCCGGAAAAACCTGGGGACAGGGCACACACAGGCTCGGGGCAGCCCTCACAGCATTTGCCCTTCTGGCAGCCCGTCAGGCCTGGGCACTCCTGGGGGACAAGCTGTGCCACTATTGCTTGGCTAGCCGAGGAGCACCTTTTAGAATAATAAATTCCCTTTCCCTCAGATCCTCCAGGAGTGCTCCAGAAGGGAAATTCCGAGGCCCACCGAGGTGGACAGTGTTACCCTGTAAGCACAGCTGTGTGACCAGTTTCTCCCCCTCCCCACCACCATACCTTGTGTGCCTGCAATGGGCTCAGGTTTGACTTTGGGAAGTGTTACTCTGGTGCAAGCAGCACACGCTCACAGCTCAGTCAAACCCACACCCGCCATCAGCTCCCTCCCACGGGAGACACTCAGGTGAAACAGCCCCTTAAGCAGCCAAATTAGGGATGGCCATCATTCAGACCTGTTTTAATTAGATTTTAATGAGCTCGTTACCAGTTGCCTGCAGAGCTGGGCTGGGTTTGACCCCACATGAGGGCAGGCAGGGTCCCTGTGGGGGCTGGTCCTGAGCACAGGGGAGCACCCAGGTGGGTCCTGGGGGACCCTGCAGGTCCTGGGGGCCCCAGGGGCTCCCCTTGCCCTGGGCCAGGAGCCAGCTACAGCCCTGGCCCGCCCCAAAGTGGAGCTGCTCCCTGAGCCCAGCTACTCCTCAGAGCCCTGGGTCACATCTCCTGCCCACCCTGCCCTCCACCAGACACCGGGGCTGCTGCCAAACCCCTTCTGAAGGGCTGGGGGCATCGCAGCAGCTTCCTTAGGAACAGCTGCCAAACTCCAGGATGGCAAATGGAGCCAGGGATTCAAAACATCCCATTAGTAAGAGCCACCTTCATCATTTAGTGAAGCCCTGTCCAAACAGGAGATGGCAAAGGAGCAGAGCTGGACTGATGGGCTGAAAAGCTACCATAAAATCTGCCCTGAGACACCAAAAGGAAGGAGTGAAGGAAACCTGACGGTCACAGCTCAAATTAAGTTTTTCTATTAGATGCCTGACCTTGCTTCTGGTCTCTTAGGATGCAAACCCATTTTAAATTGTGTATTTATTTGCTTCATTTCATCAAAAGCAGCCAAAAAAAGGTTCTTTAAATGCAGTTTTGACAACTGTACCATGGCAGAAGGCGAGGCATCGTGAGGAATTTACTCCAAAGTGTTTGGAAGAGCTGGGAAAGTCCAGAGAGATTTTACTGGCATAGACAAGACTTCTGAGCAATCACCACTTTTGGAGTGTCGGGTCGCCAAGAAGAGAGTGCAAAAAATGCAGAGTGTGTCTGCTCAGCACCTCCATTCAACATTAACTCTGCACCACCCAAAAGGCCTTTCTGATGCCATTAAACTGCATTTGCACAGGCTGGGCACAAGGAATGGAGCTGGGCTGCAGAGCCACTAAAACTGACAAGCCAAAGTTTGGGAGGTGTTTTAGGCAGGGTTTGGGGGTGGGTTGTCATGTTCAGGTTTCAAATAAAAAGAATCTTACACTTCAACATTCTTCTGCTGCAGACCAGAAGTCTTCTTGCCTGGAGCAGCTCCTCTCATCTTCCCCTCTGCATATTGTTCCCTGGAAACAGAGCAGATTTCTGAGGTAAGATTTTGGTGGGAAAAGAAACGTCTTGGATTTTGCTTTGCAGCTCAGTAACTTGCCCTGCTAAGTCTGGATTGAAGCTCTGTTAAACAGACATCCCCCCCCTTCCCCACGACTCACTGGTTGGCCTTCTGGAGTTCTTTTTGTTTCTGCAGGTTGGTATCCACGTATTTGAGCACTCTGCTTTCTGGAACCCATTCATCCCAGCTGGAAAAAAACCCAGAGATGAATCAATCATCACTCCAAGCCATCCCACGATTGCCTGCTACACACAACAGTCAATTAAAAGCCTCACAGAATTCGGGACTAGACTCTGCTTGGTGTCAAGTCATGGACTGGCACAACTCAAGGTCAAACGTTCCCCACTGCCTGGAGCTGGAGCGACTGCTCTAGGGAAGTGTCTCTGGCATTTCCAGCTTCCCCAACGTGAAGGGTGGGCAACTTAGGGGGGGACAGAACAGTCTTTAATTCAAAAGCAGCATCACAGGGGAAAAAAAAAATAAAAAATACGCTACGCTTACAAAATTATGGGATATCTGCAGACACAGTAGATTACTGAGAAAGTTTCCTTTATCTAGCCCAACATTTTATAGGTTAACAAATTCAGCAATAGGATCTTACTGTAAGGAGAAGAGCTCTGATTTCTGTCTGTGAAGGAAACCAAGATGGCATGAATATTTGCAGAATCTGAACGATTTAAGAGAACAGGTGTTGGGGAAGTTGCCATTACCAGCAGGAAATCCACTTCAACAGAGTGGCTCAGCTGAGCAATCTGACAACTTATCTCAAGTAAAACACATTAAAAGCGGCCGAGGCAGTCTAAAGCACACCAGCTAAAGCTCTTTGTAAAGAGTTCTGTGCCATTTCTCAGCAGCTGCCAGCCTCGGAGCACCACGGGGCCAAACCAGGATTGCTCCAGGAGCAGCGGAGGGGGGAGAGAAGGCAAGGGCAGCATCTCCAGACTGCAGAGAAACCTCTCCAGCCGTGCCCAGAGACTGCAGGCTTTGGGCACTGCTTTGCTCAGCTCTTTAAGCCATTTCTCCCACTCCTGCTTGTCCAGCTGCAAGAGAAGGGCTGGGTGACAAAGCCCCACGGTGACGAAGCTTCCTGGTACCCTGACTGCTGATGCTGGCAAAATAATCCCACAGCAGCTGCAGAGAGCCCCACGAAGGCTGCGCTGCCCTGGCTCTTGCAGCAACGCCACTTTTAATGTCCTTAATTGGAAGCTCGGAGGCAAAAATCAAAACTCAAAACAGCACAAGCAAGAAAAGCGAGATCAGGACAGCACCCCTGGCCCCCTCCGTGGCACAAACAAGGGAAGGAAGGGCCAAATGGATGCTGCCTCATTAAGAGGAGCCAGCACACAATGTGATTATGCCCCTGTAAGTGTTGTGTTTACACTGAGACATCCCCCGTGCCTCTGGCAGGAGGGGGAGTGGATGCAATTAGAAGTCACGGCTAAAACACGAGGTTCAGCTTTTAGTCACATCACAGAGATCCAGAGTGCCGTGACTAAGAGCCCTCAGCACTGAAACGAAACCAAACCAAAACAGGAAACTGCTCTCTGACACCTCTGGGTCTGAAGAGCTGAGGTTTTTAATCACTTAGAAAAAACCCTCCACTTCTCCTGAATTCAAACCCGGGGTAGAAAACAGCTCAAAAAAAAAAAAGAGAAAAAAGCACATCAATGTAACAACCTCGTGGAAGCCTTCACCTTGAAGGAATCTGTCTCCCAGAGGTGCCTGTAGCCCTCTCTCACCTGGAACCCTGCCAGTTTTGCAGGAGGGAAAAAGTATCTGCAAGTTTACTGGGAGAGGCTGGAGCTGAAGCAGGGCTGCACCTGCTGCTGACTGACCCAGCCCTCAGCAAGCTGTGCTCCAGAATCCCCTGCCAAACCTGGGGCAAGAGGCAAGGGGTGGCTCTGCCCCACCTCAGCAGCAGCTGCCCTTCCTCCCAAGGCACAACCAAGGAAGTTTTCACTGCAGACGTTTCTGCCAGGGAGGAATTCCAGTGTTTCCCACCCTGAACACCCCAGCAGCGTCCTGACAGCTCTGCAGGAAATGGCAACGTTCTCTCTGTGTTCCAGAAATCAGCAGCTCAGCTATGAAACCATCCTGGTCAATCCCAGAGGATCTGCCAGCAGCAGGGACACGGCAGTGCTGCTGCCCCCAGCCCACGCTCAGACAAAGCACCTCCCTGGAAAGGAAAGAGAAATCCTGCTTTTATCCCATGCAGTACTTACTTTTTATTCCAACCACTGTAATGGATAAAGTATTTCACTTGCTTGTCCTTTATGGCAACCTTTACACACTGGAAGGGAGAAGAAAGGTCCGTCAGCCCCAGGTGATCTCAGGGAGTTTTGCTGCTTTAGCTTGCAGGGCTTTCCCTGCCCCTGAACTCCTTGGCTGTACAAATCAAACCCACCAAGTGAACGCTTCCTCCAGGAAGTTCAGGTCCTGTTCTGGAGGTGCTGAGATTCAGCAGCCACTGCCCCCTGAGCAGTGGCAGAAGGAGGCTGCTGGAAAACCTGCAAGGCTCCAGACTTTGGGCTC
Source organism: Regulus satrapa (assembly GCA_013396955.1). Taxonomy (NCBI): domain Eukaryota; kingdom Metazoa; phylum Chordata; class Aves; order Passeriformes; family Regulidae; genus Regulus; species Regulus satrapa. The sequence continues at coordinate 107,935 of VWZN01016108.1, forward strand.
CTAAAAGGGGCTTGGCTTCCACTGAAGTAAAAGCTACCCACGGAAGTTGTAATTGGTATTTTCTTGGCATGCAGAGCCAGGTGTTTGAGAGGGCAGAACCTTTGGCTGCACAACATTTTCTCAAGGCCAGATCGTGCTGTACCCACTTCTGGGTGGGTACAGAACATTGTCAGGGAGAGGAACCTCCTGTTTCAGGAAACATCTGCAGAATGCCCCACGTGGAATCCAACCCAGGCCCACGTGGACTCACAGGCTCTGCTGCTGGATCCCCTGGTTCTGCCAGCCTGGAGTCAAACCCAGCCACACACAGCCTGTGCCTGTCTCTGCTTGTTCTGGAGAATAAAGGGGCTGAGCACCAAGCAAAAGGTGACTCAAATACAGGTCCCTAGCAAAATATTTTCCTTGCTGGAGGTCAGACGGGCCCGGAGTGAATCTCCTTTAACTCACAAACAGCTCCTGCTTGCCACGAGCCCTCGCAGCCCAACACAAAGAGCTGCTCTGACCACCTTGCTGTGGGACACCGAGGATGTGGTCAGGAGCAAAACAACTGCTGGACTGAGAACCACGGGACAAAAACAGATCAAAGGAGCAGGAAGAGAGACAAGGTTGTTATTCATCGCTCCTGACAAAGCAGCTTTTAAAATTAAACCCCTTAAAATAAACAAGTCAAACCTTTTTAAAATTAAACTTCGAGTTCGTTCTGCCAGTGCAGGAACTCAGAAGGAGCCACTCAGTACAAACAGCCAGCCAAAAACCACTTGTGAGCTGGGAAATCCCTTCTGGCACCCAGCTGGCACAGGCTGATCCTGCAGCACTCCTACTCTGGAAAAATGAGGGACAGAGCTGGGGCAAGCACAGCTGCTGTCCAGCTGGGGCTGTGGGAGTGGCACGAGGGATTTCCTCCCAGCCAGAAGCCTGGGTCACCCTCCTGTCTGCGGGCACAGCAACCCTGAGCACACATTCCCAACAGCCTCGTCCTCCTGCTCCAGAGGCAGCCGAGGGCAGAGTGGGAGCCCTCAGGTGGGAATGGTTGGGAGCAGCCCAGACCCTCCCAGTGCTCTGGGTGGGATTTTAGCACTACAACAACTCTTTCTCCTGGTGAGACAAGCTGAGCGTTTCTCCCCCTGTCAATGTTTACTGACACCAAATCCTAAAGGATTTCAATCCCTGTCTGAGGCGTCCCAGGAATTTCTGCAAAAAATTCAAATTTCTCCCGACCCACAGAGCTCCAAGAGCCCTTCCCTTGCAGAGGGAGGGGGAGCACTCAAGGGCAGAGCTGTGCCTGCAGTGCAGGCTGCTGGGGTTAAAAAGCCAGAGCTGGGACTGCCCCTGGCTTTGGCACTGCAGTGCAGCTTCTCCAGGGCACCGGTGCTGTGTGAGACCACGGGCTGTGCTCAGCCACCTCCCCTGAGCACAGCTCCAGGCACGAAATCCTGCAGGCACAAAGTGTTCTGGGATATTTCCAGTGTTCTGGGATATTTCCAGTGTTCTGGGATATTCTAACGGCCTCTGGGAGCTCCCCAGAATAGCTGCACGGTGCCACTGGGCTTCCTGAAATTGTTCTGGAAGAGAGCCCCAAGGCTTAAAATTGATTTTGGACAGGTTTTTGTTAACTTTAGTTCCAGTCCTCGGTCCCACCTAGAGGCAGGGCAGACAAAAACACCTCCTTGTTTTCCTGGGGAGGGGCAGGAGCCCCCTGCAGCCACACACACCCACCTTGGCTTCATAAAGGAGAGGTCCATGGAAACAAAGCACGCGCTCACCTGCAAGGGAAGCAGAGAGAAGCAGCTCAGAGCTCCAGAGGCCATTTCCACACCTTGTGTCGCCAGGAGCAGCAGGGAGCCAGCCCGGGGGGCAGCGTGGGGAGCAGCCGATTCCCCCTGCACTGAAGGGGGTCAGGCTGTGACGACCTGGAGCGCAGAGCAGGATCCCCGAGGATCTCTGCCAGGAGCAGCCGCTGGCACCAAACCCCACCTTCCTGCCCTCTCTGAGCTGCCAGGCATCCCCAGAGCTCCACCCCAGGCAGGTAGAGCTGCCCGTGCCGGGGGGTCCTGACCCAGGGCACTCCCCTGAGAGCCCACCCTGCTCCTTCAGCTGCTGCCGTGCTGGCAGGAAGGGCAGAACCAGCCAGGTGCCAGGGAGGAGAGACCCCCAGGCTGCTCCGGGCTGGGGCAGCAGCGGCAGAGCCGCCTCCCTCGGGGGTTTGCAGCAGCATGGCACCGTCCTTCAGCTGCCTCTGCCTGCCCAGCAGCCCCGGCTCGCTGCAGGCTCACACTCGGGGTAGCTGAGGCCACACGTTCCCTCCTGGAAGCCGCAAGGGCCTCGCGGTTTTGGGAGCAAGAGCTGCAGGACTGCGAGATGCTTCTGCGTGTCAAGAAAGCAAAAGGCTCAGAGGGGTTCAGCCCGCAGGTGCCCGCGCTGATACACCCCGCAGTCGGGAGTTTGATTTTGAAATGTCCCTGCAGACAGACAGGGCTGACAACCAGAGGGGCATCGCCACCACCCTCGCTGTCCCAGTGCTGCTGGAAGACACACACACACACACACTCCTGTGCCTCCAAGCTGGGCCCTGCTCGCCAGGAGAGATGCCCCCAGTTCCTGAGGAGCGCTCGTCTTTAAAAACACACGGAGGAGCTGCAGAACGGGCTCTTTGTCTCCATGATAACCTGGCAGGCTCCTGCTCCTGCTCCCGCACGCAGTGCCTGTTCCCCGGATCCGCACGCCGATCCTTTTAGCCAAGCTCGTCCCGTTTCCCTTCCCACACCTTCCACCATCCCAGGCTGCTCCAAGCCCTGTCCAAGCCGACCTTGGCCACTCCGGGGATGGGGCATCCATCTTACACTACACTGCTATTTTTATTTCTCTTACACTTACATCACTCTCGACCGCAACCATTACATAAAATTCTAAAGGCACGCAGGAAAACCCTCCCCAAAAAGGCCAATATTCATCTCCCTTCACCCAGACCCCGGCGCTCTGCTGCAGATGTGGATTCCAGCTGTGCTGGAACCCCACGAGCCCTCCTGCACCGGGCTCCCTTCCAGGGCACGACAGGCAGCAGGCATCCTCCAAAGGCACGGAAATAAAACCCCCGGCGGAGCAGAGGGATGGCAGCAGCATCACCGCCCGCGGGCGCAGGGAAATGAAGGACATCGCGAATAACGGGGTGGGGGGGAAAGGCCCGCGTGTCGCGGCGAGGAAAGAGGGCCGGGAAGGGACAAAGCCTGCGGGGGATTCCCCCATCACAGGGACACCTCTGCCCACCTGGCCGGGGCCGAGCAGGGCCGGGCCGAGCCGAGC
>VWZN01016108.1:124489-134840 GCA_013396955.1 Regulus satrapa
AAGGGATGGGTCTGAGCTGTGCCCGAGGGATGGGTCTGTGCCCAAGGGATGGGTCTGAGCTGTGCCCGAGGGATGGGTCTGTGCCTGAAGGACAGATCTGTGCCGGGCAGGAGCCGTGTCCCTCTGCTCCCCACAGAGTGTCTGCAGCACGCTGTGGTGCACGGTGGGGAACACGTGTCACTCCAAGCTGGACGCGGCTGTGGACGGCACGGCGTGTGGGGAGAGCAAGGTAACGGGGGGACAGCCCCCCTGGCCTCGGGGAGCCCTGTCCTGCACACACAGGGGCTCTGCAGCCTCCAGTGCAGAGATGGGCTCATCCCTGCCCTGCCCAAACAGCCCCCAGGGAAGGTGCCCCACTGGGATCACTGGAATCACCTGGGAAGGTGAAACCCCCATTTAATGACCATGGCAGGAGAGCACAAGGCTTGTCCTGCTGCTGTGGTGGATGCTCCTCCCTGAGGTCTTTCCCTACTGCTGGGGAGGCACCTCTGAGCCCCTCTGGGATGACCCCGGGCTGTGAATCCCCTTGCTGAGGCCATGGCTTTGAGCTTGCGGCCTCTGGAATATCCTCTAACAGCCCAACACCTCTTGAGTTTCCCATGGCTGGAGGAGCTCCAGGCTCTGGCAGAGCCCTGCTGACCCCAGGCACCCCCACGCGAGCGAAGCCGGGGTTTCCACGGCACAGTCCGCGGGCCCCGAGCGCTCCCCAGCCTTAACGCGGTGCTCTCCTCCTGCTGCCTGTGCCCCGCAGTGGTGCTTCAACGGCGAGTGCGTTCCCGTGGGATTCCGGCCCGAGCCCATCGACGGCGGCTGGAGCTCCTGGAGCTCCTGGGCCTCCTGCTCCCGCAGCTGTGGCGCAGGAGTGCAGAGCGCCGAGAGGCACTGCAGCCACCCCACGTAAGCCAGGCCCTGGGCCACCCAGACCCCGGGATACCCGTCAGGAGTCACAGAGGGCTGCCCTGGGTCGGGTTGGAAGGGCCCTTGCTCCATCCCTGCCGTGGGTCGGGTTGGAAGGGACCTTGCTCCATCCCTGCCCTGGGTCGGGTNGGGTCGGGTAGAAGGGACCTTGCTCCATCCCCTGCCGTGGGTCGGGTTGGAAGGGACCTTGCTCCATCCCTGCCCTGGGTCGGGTTGGAAGGGACCTTGCTCCATCTCCTGCCCTGGGAATGTTGCAGTGTGGCTCAGACTCCACGCTCGGAGATGTAAAACATATCCAGTGTCCTTTAGTGACAGAACAGCAAACCAGGCATTCTTGGAGCCTGATTCAGAGTTGTTTTGAAAAATCCTGCTGCAGTTTATCACCCTGCTGCATTCCGTGAGCCAGCGCTGGCTGGAAGTGTCCGGGCACTGCTGGAGGAGCTGCCATCTTCATGCTGAGGTTTCTGGGCTCACCCATTTGCTCCCCAGATGTCCCCTTGGCCACCTAATCATGGTTGCACTGGATTCAGCCAACACCCCTGGCTTGCCCTGGTGTCAGAGCACCCTGGGGTGGGGTGGAAAAGAGCTTTGTAGTGGTGTTCCAGGGAGTTGCTTTTTGGTGGCATGAGGAGCTCTGGCAGCCCCAGGAGTGACCTCCTGACCCTTCCAGATGTGTTCTGCCCATCCTCTTCTTGGGGTGAGTTTGGCACGTGCTGTTGGGCTCTTGAGGGCACTGCTCTGTCGTCTCGGTCCTGCATCAAGACCTGGATTTGTGTTTGATGGGATCTCCGTGGCAGAGGTGCCCTGGTGGTTTATGGAGTGTTCCAAGCACAGCTGTGGACAGGCAGGAGAGCAAACACTGGGAATTTCCCGGGCAGTTGTTTGCTTTGGCCACTGGAGGTAAATCTGCAGCTTTGCCCTTGGGATGAAGTGAGAAAATCTGGGCATCTCCCCCTCCCACAGCCATTCCCTCAGGGCAGAGCGTGTAAACACAGCCCTAAAATAATCATTAGCTTCATTCTCTTCAGCAAAGTGTGCCCAGGAGAAGGAATTTTCATGAGGTCACTGGGCCATGAGCCGTAGGCAGTGGCGTGACCGAAGGAAGAGGCAGCGTGGCGGGAGGTGGTGGCCGTGTTGTGAGGGGCTGCTGGCATCTGAGAAGAACACTGCTGATGCTTCTCCAGTCTCTCTTGCTTTAAAAAGCCGCGCTTTGCCCTTCCCTGGGGCAGGAGAGGAGCAGAGCCAGAGGACTCCTGTGTGGGATGGAGGGCAGCTCCTCCAGCGCAGCTGCAGGACGGGCGCCAGGCGGGACACGGGGCTTGGAGCAGTCCCGTGGCAGGGCAGGGAGCGGGGATGGGCTCCGAGGTCCCTTCCAACCCAACCCGTGGCACCGTGAGCCCCGTGTGACTCTGTTCCCCCCCACAGGCCCAAGTACGGGGGCCGGTACTGCCTGGGCGAGCGGAAACGCTTCCGCATCTGCAACGCGCGGCGCTGTCCCGCGGACAGGCCCTCCTTCCGCCAGCTCCAGTGCAGCCACTTCAACCCCATGCCCTACAAAGGGAAGCTCTACAAGTGGACACCGGTGCCCAACAACGGTGAGCGGAGGGCAGGGAGCTCCGGCCCGGCAGCGCTCGCACACGGCCCCGCAGCGGCCGGAGCTGGCCCCGCTGCACCGCGTGCTTCACGCCGTGCCCGGGCGCCCCAGGGCTGGCTGGTGTTTTCGGAGGAGGGGGCCGTGAGGGGTTGAGCCCGCGGGGTTGAGCCCGTGCCCGTTCCCCAGTGAACCCCTGCGAGCTGCACTGCCGGCCCGAGCGCGAGTACTTTGCGGAGAAGCTGCGGGACGCGGTGCTGGATGGGACGCCGTGCTACGACAGCGACACCAGCCGCGACGTCTGCATCAACGGCATCTGCAAGGTGGGCCTGGGCCACCAGGGACACCCCGGGCCTGGGGGCAGGACCCACCCTCGGGTGCTCAGCATCGCCTCCCTCTCGTGCCGAGCTTGCCCCTTTTGCCATTCCGTGCTTGGAGAGCGTTCCTGATTCCCGTGGGGTGAGTGGCACGGGCCGTATCAGCCTCTGTGCTGGCCTCAAGGAGCCAGAGCACGGCCCAGGCCAGGCTGGACGGGGCTTGGAGCCAGCTGGTCTCAGGGAAGGAGTCCCGCCCATGGCAGGGGGCTGGAACCGGACTGTCTTAAACGTCCCTCCCAAGCCAAGCCACGCCAGGGTTTGTGGATCCCTTGGAGACGATGCGGTCGGTGCCGTCGGTGACGGGGAGATGCTGCAGTGGGGCTGACGGGGCTCCCTTGCAGAATGTGGGCTGTGACTACGAGATCGACTCGCACGCGGTGGAGGATCGGTGCGGGGTGTGCCACGGGGACGGCTCCACCTGCCACACCGTCCACAAGACCTTCGAGGACAGCGAGGGGCTGGGTAAGGGCACCTCCTGCTGTCCCCAGCACAGCTGGGCTGCTGCTGCTCCTTTGGAGGGGGAGTTTAATTCCCACTCCTCGGTTTTCTGGGGATAAGACAGCGGGGAACACGGGTGGGCTCAGGGCAGGGTAGGGTTTGGTGCAAGGATTGGCGCAGTCGGCACCCAGGGACCAAAATCGTCTCAGATAACTCTGACTCCAGCAAGATCAAGGCTTGGTTCCATCCCCAGGTTATGTGGACATTGGGATTATCCCCGTGGGAGCCCGGGAGATCCGGATTGAAGAGGTGGCAGAAGCCGGGAATTTCCTGGCGCTGCGGAGCGAGGACCCCGAGAAGTATTTCCTGAATGGTGGCTGGACCATCCAGTGGAACGGGGACTACAGGGTGGCAGGGACCACCTTCACCTACAAGAGGACAGGGAACTGGGAGAACCTCACCTCTCCGGGGCCGACCGTGGAGCCCGTGTGGATCCAGGTAGGATGGATCCTGCCGTCCCTCCCTGCTCTGCCCCTCCTCGGGGTGTGTTTCTCTGGGAGCCAAGGCTGGAACAGGCAAGCACGTGCTGCCAGCCCGGGGAGCGTTCCCAGCCCGCACCAATTCCAGCTGAGCCTCATCCCCTTGGCAGCATTCCACAGAATATTTACGCAGAGAGGGAGCGTGAGGAGAAGGAGCCGTTTCCTGAGGCCTTTCCCCTATCTTATCACGAGCAGGGAAAGAGCCCCCAGGGCTTCTGGCTGGGCTGGACAGTCAGGAGTGAGGAGCTGCCAGTTCATGCAAAGCTGTTGGGAGCCAATATCCTCGTGACCGTGAGGCCGAGCCTTCCTCTGCAGAAACCAGCGGGAACCATCCCACAGAGGATGGCGCAGCTGGCCCCAGGCTGAAATCCCTCGTGGTGCCAGGCGTGGTGCAGAGGTGGGGGTGGCCGGGGAGCTGCATCCCCCAGGACCCCCTGCCCTGGCAGTACTCCCCGGAGCATCCCTGCCTTGGCTCGGGCTCGCCCAGAGCTCGGCCAGGATCTCCTCCTGCCTTTCCCTGAGCAGCAGCTCGGGGCGGGAAGTGAGCGGGGTCCTGGGCCCGCTGCCTCCGAGGGCTGCTGCTAATGGGAATGCTGGCGTGCTCGGCACCCACAAATCACTTTCTGGGATTCATAACCTCATTAAAACCTTTGCACAAGAGCGTTTCGATATTCATGGAGAGGCTTTGGAAAGGCGCCCCGGCTCCCGCCAAAGCTCCAAGAACAACAAAGCTTTGGCAATAATGGGAGTGCTTAGGCTAAGGAAAACAGGGATGAACTCCCGGCCCTCGCGAGCGCGGGTGCGGGAGGCGCTTTGAGCAGGGCTTGTGTCAACCACAGAGCAGCAGGAGCCCGTTTGGAGTGGGAGGCAGTTTGGGAAATTCCACCCGTGGGCAGGGACACCTTCCACAAACCGGGTTACTCCAAGTCCCATCCAGCTCTGTGGTGGAGCTGGGCACAGGGTCACGTCCTTCTGGCCCAGCTCCTCCTGTCCTGAGCAGCCCCTGGGGCAATGCCACCCCCCAGTGCCCTGCCTGGCCATCTCCTGCCTGTCCCCTGTGTCCCCAGCTGCTGTTCCAGGAGACCAACCCCGGGGTGAGGTACCAGTACACGATCCAGCGCCCGGCCGACAGCGAGAACGAGATCGAGCAGCCCGAGTTCCTCTGGCGCTTTGGTTCCTGGACCACCTGCACAGCCACCTGCGGGACAGGTGGGTGCACCCGCTCCGAGCAGCGCGGCATCCCCGGGGAGCCTTTGAAATTCCTGGGTCTTGGGTTTCACCAGCTCTTAGGGGAAGAAGAAAGGGACATCTGTTGAGGTCACGGCTCTGCTGCCCCCGTGGCGCTCACCAGGAACCCCAGGGCTTTATCAGCACTTTGCTCCCGGCTCGGTGTCCTGTTACCCAGCAGGGGATGGAGACAAAAGAGCTTTAGAGAAGTCAGGGAGTGTGGAAGGGCCGGTCTCCTGCCTGGCCTCTCCAGGGGGGAGGATACCCAGGGTTTTACAGAGAGCACGGGGGTCCCTCAGGGTCCGTGTGTGAGCATTTGCTTCCCCCCATCCAGCCCCACTGCACCACTGGCTGGGTATCCCAGGGTCCCCAGGGCAGCTTTTGGGGCAGTTGGTGCAGGGGTTCCCGTTTCTGGAGCACTGCCAGGGGAGGCTGGGAGCAGCAAGCACTTCCTCGAGAGCAGCTGGCACTGGACAAAAGGGGAATTCAAGGACACTTTCTAGGTAGCACAGAGTGCCAGAACATGGGCTTTGTTTAAAACCAGCTTTCCTTTGTATGATTCGAGTGCTTGGCTTCCAGAACAGAAGGGAAATAGAGGAGTGAATCAGGCAGGAGTCGGATGAGGGTGAGCAGCTGGAGGAGGGCTGAGCCCCCGTTCCTGCCCTGAGTGATGATGTGAGATGGGACGTGGGTTTGGGAGAGCTCCCACTGAGCCTCTGGTGAGTCCCAGGGCCCCGTGAGCTCCCAAGCGCTTGAGCCAGAGCCCAGCTCAGCAGCTTCAGCAGGGTTCTGTCAGTCTCAGCTGAGCTGTGGTGACAGCTCTCCGTGTCACGGGTCAAGTACGTGTTGCAGAAACGGGGACAGAAGCCGGGGCGAGGCAGTGTGCTGAGGTCACCCTTCAAAGCCCCTGTGAGCAGCCTGGGGACACGAGGCTTTGGGCAGCGTTTTGTCCCTGGGTCGGGCTGGGGCAGGGCTGCCCGAGGAGCTGAGCACAGCTCCGGCTCCCCCGGAGCTCCCAGGGCACGCAGGCTGCGGCTGCGGGCAGCGGTGCCAGGACGGTGCGGCACCTGCAGCCGCCATCCTGCCCCAGCTGCAGCGCTGCCCTGGGGCTCCCTCAGGGCACGGCGCCCCCAGCACAGAGGAACTCGCAGCTTCCAGTGCTGGTTCCGTTCCCTTGGCACCGTTCTGGTGGCTCAGGCTCAGCGGGCTCTCCCGTCCCCGCTGCCGCAGGGTGCCGGGCTCGGTTCCCAAACCGCCCCGGGGCCCGTGCGGTGTCAGCGCCCCCGGGGTGCCCTCGGGGCGCCCTCAGTGTCCGTCCCGCCCGCAGGGGTGCAGCGGCAGGTGGTGCACTGCGTGGAGAGGCTGGCGGGCCTGGTGGAGGAGCGGTTCTGCGACGCGCTCACGCGCCCCGACGATCAGCAGCGCACCTGCAGCGAGGAGCCCTGCCCGGCCAGGTGCGAGCCCGCCCTGCTCCGCGCCTCTCCTCGCCCCGGGGACAGGTCCCAGGCTCTGTGTTGGTCCATCTCAGCACCCCTGGGGTTGCAAACGCCACGGGGCGTTCCCTGCCTGTGACCAGGCTGAGCCTCACGGGAGGTCCCATCCTGGCAGGATTCTCCTCTCTGCCTCTGCACATAACCCTGACACTGCTCAGGTCCCATCCCTGACCTCCTGTCCAAGTTCCCAGACCTTGGGCTGACACATTTGGGATCCTCCTTTGCCTGTGGCCCCACATGATGGGCAATGGGATGGATCCTGGGGCATGGACGCTTGCTCTGGCTGAGATCTTTCCCCTTTTTTTCTTTCCCCTTCCCCCTTTCCCCTTCCCATTTTTTATTTCCCCTTTCCACTTTCCCCTTTTCCATTTCCCCTTTCCCCTTCCCCCTTTCCCTTTCCCCGGCTCCCCGGTGTCGCTGTCCCCGTGCCCCATGCAGGTGGTGGGTGGGCGAGTGGCAGCCGTGCTCAGCGCCGTGTGGCCAGCCCGGGCTGATGAAGAGGACGGTGCTGTGCATCCAGAGCGTGGGGCTGGACGAGCAGAGGGCCCTGCAGCCAGCGCACTGCCAGCACCTGGCCAAGCCGGCCGCCAGCGCGCCCTGCCACCCAGAGGGGCCCTGTCCCTTCCCGTGGGCCGTGGGGAACTGGTCCGAGGTGAGAGGGGGGTGGCAGCTGGGGCAGCTCCGCCTGCCCGGGAGCCGTGGGGGTTTGTTTCCAAGCCATCCCTGGGGGTGTCGGTGGGTGGGCAGCGCCCAGGGGTCTCCGGGTGAGGAGGGGGCAGTGTCACTCAGAATGAGCTTTTCGACTGGACGAGGCTCGGAACAGCCTGGCGTGCTGGGAGGTGTCCCTGCCCGTGGCAGGGGCTGGAACTGGATGATCTTCAAGGTCCCTTCCAACCCAAACGGGATTCCGTGGGGTGATTCATGGTGAAACTCTGCGTGGCCTTGATTTATTTTTGTGTTGATGTGAATCCGCTTAGCCACAGGCTGAGGGTTTCAACCAGAAAATGATAACTCCTCATTTAAGCAGCCGTTCCAAAAGTGTTCAGAGTGAAGACAAATATCAGGAGAGAAAGGAGAGAGCCTGGGAACAGAGCTTGTTGCTAAGGAACAAATGGAATCAAATGTGAACAGAGAATTTGAAGGCTAGATGAGAGCGAGTTGGAAATATTTTTCTAGGGGCCCACAAAAGCCACAATTAAGGGCTGAGAAAGATGGATGCAATGGTTTAACAGGAAAATGATGGCTTGTTGGTGGGTCAGTGCTGGGCAGGGCCAGCCCCAGCCCTCACAGCTGTCCTCTGTGGATGGCACCCGTGGATTTGTGAGCCCAGGAGAAATGTGTTGGGATTTTGAGGTTCTGTAATTTTTCTGTCCTTTAATTTAAAGCGAGAGCCCTCTTTCATTTCTGTTTCCACCACCACCGTAATTAGGGCAAGTGGAGGGGCTTGGAATCTCCCCAGAACCGTGGTGCTTGTGCCAGCAGCACCAGCAGGGTGGGGCAGGGCTGTGCAGAGCCCAGGCAGGAGCACGTGTGCCCCCCTGGCACTGCCAGAGGGGCTCTCTGGGGCTCGGGTGGCCCACAACTGCTTCAGTGCCTCAGAAGGGCCCCGAGCACTGTCCACCCAGCTTTATGGACTTTCCAAAGAAGCTGATGTGGTCAGAAGGCTGCTTTGGTGTTCTTTAGCTCCCAAACGGGCTGGCTGTGTCCTGCCAGGAGCACACCCTGCCGTGCCAGCCAGCCCTGCTCCCTCCTGCCGAAGGCTGAGCCCTCCTGCAAGCTGGGTGTGATCCCCCGGGGGGCTCCTGGCAGCCCCCAGTCCTTATCTGTGTCCCATCTGATAACCCAGCCTTGGCAAGCAGCCTCATCCTTGCCCCTGGAGATAACCTGGGGTTATCTCCTGGATGGAGCTGCGGGCGGTTGCTGGGAAGTTCCAGCCCGATGGGAGTTGTCCTCTGTTTTCCCTGCTTTGGCAGTGCCATCCCAGGGGAGGAGCAGCTCCTTGCAGCCCTCTCACAGGTGTGTGGTGATGTTTGATTCCAGCTCCTGGGGGTGGATTTTGGAATGCTCTGGGGTGGAAGGGACCTTAGAGCTCCTCTGGTTCTACCTCCTGCCGTGGGCAGGGACACCTTTCACAAGGCTGGGTTGCTCCAAGCCCCAAATGCAGCAGAAAATGCTGCTGTTCTCCCTTCCAGCCTCTCGGTTTCTTTTGTGCTGCCCCATCTCAAAGGGCCCATTATGGGGGTGCTGGTGTGTCCCCAGCAAAGCTCCTTCCTGACCTTTGCTTTTTCCCTGCTCGGACAACACCCATGTTGTTATTCCCTGCTCCAAAAGCGCTCTTCTGGAAGAAGAGATGCAATTCATGGCAATAGGTCACAGGAAAGACCCATTAGATCATCTCACCCCTGCCCTTCCCAGCGTCCATCTCCTGGGAAAACTGTTTCTGGCTGGAGTGCAGGTCAGGGATCACCCTGAGCAGAGTCCACAGCGCCAGCCCTGCTCTGGGATGGTCTCCAATGAGGGGAGATTTGGGCAGGAATGCCGTGCTAACCGGGGGGACAGGGACCCACAGGTGGGAGCCGGCACAGGGGCAGTGGAGCCCTCACGGAGGGAGCCCCGGTGAGGGCACGGGCACGGCTGCGGGCCTTGCCCCACAGCCCTGGCGCTCTCTCTGCCTTCCTAGTGCTCCGTGACCTGTGGAAACGGGACCCAGAGGCGCCCTGTGCACTGCAGCAACAGCAGCGGGGCGGCGTGTGACCCTGCCGAGAGACCCAGCCCCGAGAGGGGCTGCTCCCTGCCCCGGTGCCACCCGGAGCGCGACAGCGGCAACGCTGCCGACTGGTCTGGCAGCGGCTCCTCCAGCAGGGAGATATTTAATGAAATCCACCACATCCCCAGCAACCACATTCCTAAATTTAACCCCGTAATCCCAAACATCCCGGAGTCCAACGATGTCAACGTCATCACCGAGGAGGACTTCTCAGCCAGGAAAGGAAATGTCTTTGTTGATGATTTCTACTACGATTATAACTTTATCAACTTCCATGAGGATCTGTCGTACTATCCCTTCACGGAGAAGGACTCCAAGGGCGAGGAGCCGAAGCCTGAGCTGGGCACTGATGGCACGGAGGGCCCCACGGAGGCTCTGCTCAGCACCGAGCTGGCAGGAGAGAGCCACGAGCACCCGGGCACCCAGGAGGAAAACACTCCCGCGGAGGAGCGAGACACAGAGCCCGGGGATTCAGCCACCAGTGACCTCCTGAGCGTAGCCCCCGAGGATGTGGGATCAGCCACCCCCGGATACACCCCCCCAGGCTCCTCGGGTGGGGAGGAGGAGGAGGATGCAGAGCCTGTGTCCCCCTCCGAGCAGCAGCCGCCCACCCAGAGCTCGGTGAGCCGCGACTCCGCAGAGCACGGCCGCCCGGCCTGGGACGGGCCCCGCAGAGCTGTGCCCGCCAGGACCAGCCTCGGGCAGGGCAGCCCGGGCCGTGACCCCCAGAGTCCCCTCCCGGTGCCCACGGGCTGGGGCGGTGCCGCTGTGGATGTGTCCCCCGCGCCGGGAGCACCGGGCAGCCGCAGCCCTGAGGGCACAGGGGGACACGGCACGGCCAGCTCTGCAGGGACAGGCCACGAGGACTCCAGGGAGATGGCTCTGGCCATCGCCAGTGACAGCGGCGGTGCAGCCCCGCAGCCCACGGAGCAGCAGGGGTGGGCAGGAATGCCGGGGGGGATGCTGGGCACGGCAGGCGGGCAATCCCACGCGGTGGAGAG
>VWZN01016108.1:153315-172430 GCA_013396955.1 Regulus satrapa
CGGGCGCGGCCGGGCGGGCCCGGGGCAGCGTCCTGCCGGGAGCTTGGGCCGAGTAAGTGCGGGCAGGGCGAGGGGAGCCGGCTCACGGATGTGACCGCAGCCGGCGGCCGGGCCAGCCCCCGCAGGGCTCCTGGAACGGGCTCGCTCCTGCCCCGCGGCTCTGCCCGCGCCCCCGCTCCGCAGCCCGCAGCGCTTCGGCCCCCCGGAGATCGAAGCAGGGGCAGGGACGCCTCCCTCCCCACCAGTGTCCCCTTGCGGGCTGTGTCAGGGCTCTGCTTTGCTCCCGCCGTCAGCCTGACACACCTGCAGAGCGCGGGGAAGGGTCTGGAAATGGCCCCGGTGCTCTGCGGTCCCTCCTGAGAATCCTGGCACGGGGCATCGCTCGTGTCCCGGGTGACGAAAGTGAGAAGTGCAGAGGGTGAAACCCCTTTGTCGCCGAGAGGAGGAGGAGCTGGGGCTCCCCGGGCTCTGTCCTGCCAAGGGTGAGGCAGCTCGGGGCTGGCTGAGCCTTGGCTGCTGAGCTGAAGGTGCCGCCCATCACCAGGGCCCGTCCAGACCCGGTCAGTGTGGGAAATGGGGAAAGGGAATAAAGCCAATAACCTTCCTCAATGTTTCATCTTCAGCTTCATGTGGGACAGCACAGAAGATGGGGGCTTGCAGTCAAGCAAGACCAAGCTCCTGGCTCTTGGCCAAAGCCGTGACCTGTTTGTCTATGAATTCAGTGTGGAAGATGGAAAACACAACCCAAATCCCCTGCACAGTTGTAAGGAAGAGACGCTTAAAAAGCTCCTCGAAGCTAAAAGCATTAGTGAGTAAATGTCAGCGTGTTGCACGGGTGAAATGTTGCAGCTCTGCCGCTCCTGGGGGCGTGGATCAGGCAGTGGGATTGAGCACTAGGGGATTTCAGGCACCTCCACACTGATCCAAAGCGATCAGCAGGATTCGTGGGCTTCAAAAACAGTGGGGACAGCTCTCTGTTCAAAGAGGGCATTGCTGGAAATAAGGAAACTCTTCTAGGGTCGCGTTTGAGTGATACAAAGTTAAAGATTATTTAAAATAAAATATATGCAGCCCTGCTCTCTCAAATTTTAACTTTAGTATTGGGACTGATGGGGGGAAAAGAGAGACAGGGCTCATCAATAACCCTACAAAGACTAATTAAACTTTTAACCTTGTATTTTATGATTAGCAAACGCAGTGTGCAGTTAGAATGAGCCTTTGGTGTTTTACATGTTCTTAAGCAGTGTCCCTTCCAGAAATACTTAATTTCCAAAGTTTGTAGCTTTTCTTCTTAGTGCTGGCTGAAATCCTATTTTGTGCTGATTTTTTACGTTCCTTGTAGTATCCTTGTGCACTGAAAAAGCCCCATGAGAAGTTTTGGGAAATCGTTGCAGAATTAGTGCCCCTGGCACAGAAAGTGAGGTTTAGAACCAACCACCTCAACTCGCAGTGCCCATTCTGTTAGGATGGTGACTGGGGCAACGAATTTGAGCTGTCATTTTCTTGGGAGTCCTTTACAAATCGAAAGTCCCAGCTGGGCGTAATCTGGAATTTAAATATCTTTAAATTTACAGGTCTGCCTTCGATTTTCTCTGTGAAGATTCTGTCTTTTGGAAACAACAAGTGCAAACTTCTGCTCAACCAGTTTATCCTTGTGCACCTGACCTTTCCTGGGGAAGACTCTCCCCCAGAGAGCTGTGACTGCTTCCCCCTGGCTCTGCCTGCAGAGGCTGTGGGGAGGATAACAGACTCCCAGTTCTGCAGGGGGATCCTGTTCCTGCTGGACAGTGCTGGCTGGATTTGTATCCTTTGCAGGAGAGATCGGGGAAAATCATCTGGAAGAGCCAAGTTGCTTTTCTTGGCAGTCAGGGCTGAGCAGGAATTTCTCTAAAGACATTTCAGGGCTGCCTGCAGAGAAGGTTGTGTAGGCAGTCCAGGATATTGTAGTGCAGTGCCACAGTTGTGCATCCAGGGTTTCCCAGCACCCCTCTGGGATCTGTTTCCCCCTGGATTCATGGGTTTCACAAAGGGTTTGATTCAGGGGCCTGTGCACGGCAGGCTGGGCCACGCGGGAACGAGCTCAGCCTGGCAGGCAGGTTTGGCATGAGCAGGGGCTCAGGCCTGCCAGTTCCACCCTGGGTTTAGCCTTTCCTGGCACACTGGGGTACAATAAATCAGGGTGCCCTCCCCTCGTGGGTGACTGCTGGACACTCCAGCCCCTGGGCTTTTTCCTTGATGCTCTTTGCAGACATATTTGACTGCTCTGACGGTGCCACCTTAGGAAAGGTCTGCGTGGCCCCTGTGCCCCCCCTGGCTGCCCTGGCAGTGTCCCCTGACCTGAGCACGGCCGTGCTCACCACCAGCTGCCACCGTGCCCTGGCTGTGCAGCTCAACACCTACTTCAGGTACAGCTCCAGGGCAGCTTTGGCCTGAGCTGGCCCTCACAGCTCCGCAGTCTTGGCCTGCCCTCATCTGGGTGCTGGCAGCTTTTCGTTCTGAGTTCTGTGCTACAGCAGCCTCTTCATTTAAAGATTGTCCTTTCATGCTTCTCTCCATCACTTTCAAAAAGGAAACTGTATCTATCTCATCTCTTTATTTGAATCTGTCTACAAGTAAACTTTGTCTTGCCCTTCATATTTTTTCCAGGAAGATTAGGTGCTCTCAGTGCTAGGGGTGGGTGGTAGCACCTTTTAGAAATACTGTAGGGTATGGAATTATCAAACTCTACTGGTACAGCTGTGCTGATTTAGCTTGATAAATTAGAGCCAGGTGGTAATGAAGAGGTGGGGGCCACCTCAAAGGAAAGAGTATCAGGTTTTGATGGCTCTCACCTGTTACCCTGAGAGAAAACTGCAGCAAGAGCTCCTGGAGTTAAACATGAAAAAACATCTTAAATCATCTGAACAAGGTGAAATTTCATATTTATTTCTTTACAGACAGTTCCCTGAACATTTGCTGTGTAAGAGAGATCCTGAAAACCTTCCAGTGAAGCCTCCAGAGGGGCTGGATGAGGACGACGTGGCCAGTTCTGAGCACAGCATGGAGCTCCTGTCACTGCCTTTCCGCACAGACAGGTACAGAAGGAGGAGCCTCCTGACACAGGCTGGGCTTTGCCTCCTTTGGGTCCTTGATAATAAACTGCTGACCTGTTTTTTCAGTTGTACTTGTGACAGGTAAAATCAGCCCGTTCTGCTGTAAATCTTTAGAATTTAGGGCGGACCAAGACAGCACTGAGCAACTTCCTAACAGGAATTGCTGCTTAGGGGCTACCTTAAAGTCTTGGAGAAGCATGTCAGTTACAACTTGATGGGTGGATAAGAAAGATTCACTTCTGGAATTAGTTCTGTTCTACTCTTTTTCAATTGTTGGGGCATTTTCTGTGAGGAAAAGAAAACCTTAGTAAAATGCTAAACGTGGACTTTGTGAGCTGATGTGGCTGTGGTCACTCAGCTTGGCTGCAGGGAGGATTTAAATGCAAATAAAGGGGCCGTGGTAAGGTCAAAATGCAGGATGCTGGATGGATTTTACGAGCTCAAAGTGCATTTAATATAGCTGAGAAAGCTTTCCCTGCCTTGTCCTTGGAGTAACGCCTGGTGTTAAGGTGACTCTGTCCCCTCCGCAGGTCCTGGAAGGCACACTTATCCTCACTGTGGGACAGAGTGAGGAGGAGAAGAGCACCAGCTTCTCCAGAGTCGGCGAACGACTCGAATTTGCCTTGGTACCAGTTTTTTACCCATCTTGAAGATCACGATGCTGAGATCTGCGAGGACCCAGAGAAGATGGTGGCCTTTGTTCCCCGGGCTGTTACGTGGGCGGCTTCCCGAGCGCTCCGAGGCCAGGCTGCAGCCCCTGGGGAGACAGGACAGCAGTGGGCACAGATCCCCCTGGCAGCAGCCCAGGAATCGGTGAAACTGGAGTGTAAGCTGGTGACTGCAGCTAGAGCTGTGTTCGTGCTGCTGGCACAGGACACGGGGCTGTCTCTGGTGCTCTGGGATTTGGAGTCCCAGGACGTGACGTGCTCCCACTTCGGCAGAAGCAGCGTCTATGTGGAGTGCAGTGCAGAGGTGCCCCTGTGTCTGCTGCTGACAGGTGAGGGCTCAAAACTGTCCTGAGACAGCTGCTTCAGGGGTTTAGTGTTTTGCCTGTTTGCCTGGCTGCTCTTGGGTAACTTCCATGGCGTTCCTGCTCGGGTGGGTCCCCTGCAGCTTCGCCTCGCTCCTTTGGAAGCAGCAGTGGTAGGAATGCTGCTGCCTGCCTGAGAAGTGGCTGCTCTGTCTTTAATTCTGGCTTGGTTCTGTCGTTCAGAGCGTGGCCTGTGCCTGGTCCTGTTTGGTTTAACTCAGGAGGAGTTTCTGAGCAGGCTGATGATGTTCGGCAGTGCTGGAGTCGTGGATTCCGTGTGTCACCTCAATGGGTGGGAGAGGTGCTCCATTCCCATCCATGCCCTCGAGGTAAGGAAAGCTGGCTCGTGTCCTGCAAATCATCAACTCTGTATTTCGATTATTGAATGCAGTTAAGCAGTGTCAGTGTGGGCTTAGACACAACTAAAAGCGTGCCTCACACCTAGGGGCAAAAGGAAGTGGTTTAGTTATCAAATAAACAGTAAAACCCCAAGCAATGAGTAACCCAAAGGAAGAAATACAGCAGCAAAGTGAGTGCACATTAATGAAATAAAAGAGAATAAAGCAGTGCTCCAAACTCCTCTTAATTGGACCCAGAAGCAATTCTGGCAGTTTCTGCAACACTGTTTGTCCTCTTGCAAAATGTTAAATATGAAAAGAAATCCTTGGAATTAGATTTTTATTGTAGTGTTCCTATAAAATTGCTGTAAGCTTATCCAGAGTCCTGGTTCTCATAGTCCTTACTTCTTATTGCTGCAATAACATTTTGTGTGTGAGGATCCAGGGCAGGGCTTGAGCAGAGCCTGGCAGGTACTGTACAGGTCCCCTTGTTATTTCAGGCTGCAGCTGCTGCACGCAGAGCTTAAATCCTGCTGGTTTTCGGGGTAATTTGTCACTGAGGATGGAGTAGAGACCCAGCAGTACGTGCACAGTGTATGGGTTTAGAATCCACACTTGGTTGTTCTGTTTCATGTTTGTCTAGGCAGGTTTGGAAAATCGCCAGCTGGACACGGTGGACTTGTTTTTAAAAAGCAAAGAAAGTGTTTTGAGTCTGTCTGCAGCCTGCCCTGGGCCTGAGCACGCTGGGGATGGAGCCTCCCAGTGTTACCTGAGAAGTAAGTGAAGCAGCTGCAGGTGCCCAGAGGATGAGGGAATTGCCTTCCTCCCCGGGGCCCTGTGGGGCTGCAGATGTGTGAGCTGCTTCTGGGACCATTGCAGATCTGGAGGAGCTCAGGCCAGCTCTAAACTTGCTGTGCTCAGCAATCCAAGAGAATGACATGGAGCCTCACAGCAAACACTTTTCGGAGCAGCTGCTGAACCTCACCCTGGCTTTCCTTACCAAGCAGCTGGAGGAGATCTTTGTGCACACAGAGGGTAAGGTCACCCCTGCTGGGGCATATCTAGGAATGGGTCATCGTCTAAGTAAGTAAGAACAGCTAATTCTTTTAATTAAAAGCTTAAATTTGCCTAGAATTGACATTGAAATATTATAATTAGGTGAGGGAAAGGTGTTCATCCCTGTGTTTTAGATCAGACTTNAACATCGAAATACTATAATTAGGTGTAATCCCTGTGTTTTAGATCAGACTTGCCTGACTAATAATTGGTTGGATTAACACAAGATTTCAGTTGTCTTTTACTGGTGCCTGGGCAGGAAAACCCCCCAGTGAGGGCAGGGAGCTCTGTGGGTTGTGGCTGTGTCCTGACAGGCTGCTGGGAGTGCTGGCACTGCCTGTGCAGGGCACAGAGCTGATGTGCCCTTCCCTCTGAGGGCTTTCTGTTTATTAATCGGCACTTTGATTAATTCAGCATTGCTAAACATTAAAATCCTCTCTGTCCATTCCCATTGAACTGGTGTCATGGGTTCTTCTGGCAGACCCTGATGAGTTCCTGCAGAAGGCTGCGGATATTTTAACTGATTACATCATTAAACTGAGAAAATTCCTGAGGAAATATCCTCGACCACCGACGGCTCCAGGGCACACGGGAGCTGACCTGGATGAAGACCTGCCTGAGATAGAAGAGAGCCAAGAGTGGGAAAAGCTGACACCAGAGGTGAAAATGACCACCCAGTTCCTACTACTGTGCTGAAGTTTATATAAGGAGATCATTTGTGTGGAAACACCTCCAAGGACGGGGGCAGAAAATCAGCATGCAGATCAGTTTGTTCCATGTTTTTCCCTTTAGGAAGTCATTGCTGAGGCCATCTTAAGCAACAAAATCCCAGAGGCCCAGATCTTCTTCCGAAGGCACCAGCATCCTGCTGAGAGCCTGCAGGAGTTGATGCAGACAGGTTTGAACCTGGTCTATGACTGTCTGCTGAAGGGCAGCACCAGGGAGGCCTCGGAGCTGCTGAGGAACATGGTGAGAGCTGTTCGGGGGCTGCACCCTGCCCTGCCACTCCTGGGGGCTCCTCGGGGTGCTGGCTGTGTTCACTGAGCAGAAACAGCAGCACTGCAGTGAGAAGGGGCTGCTTTGGAGAGGGTTAGGCTGGGGTGGCTCAGCAGAGTGAGTGGTGGAGCCCCGGGCACAGAGAATTTCACCTTCCTGTGCTCACCGAGCCCAGCAGAGCCCTGCACTGACCTGGGGCCCTGCAGAAGGCTCCCAAAATGGAGTGATGGCTCTGGGAGTGTGGGGCTGGAGTTTGGAGAGAAGGAGATCTTTCCACTGGGCTCTGTGGGCACCTTTTACAGGGAGTGTTCTTTGTGCAGGGCTTCGACGTGCAGCAGGAGCTGCACAAGATCTGCTTTCACACGGAGGACAGGCACGTCAGGGACCTCCTGGTGAGTGCAGCCAAGGCTGGAGGTTTCACTGACCTTTCTTAAGGAAAACTAACTTGGAA
The DNA here is from genome assembly GCA_013396955.1 of Regulus satrapa. Taxonomy (NCBI): domain Eukaryota; kingdom Metazoa; phylum Chordata; class Aves; order Passeriformes; family Regulidae; genus Regulus; species Regulus satrapa. Next base: position 160,279 of record VWZN01016108.1, read on the forward strand.
ATGAAGGGGCTGAGCCCTGAAGCCTTGGGTGTGTTTGTGCTGAGGGAAGCCCCTGTAGGAACTGACCCTCAGAGCAGAGACTGCCTGGGCTTGCTCCTGCATCCTCCTGGAACATTTCTCCCTTTGTATTTGCAGTTCAACTGCAGAGCTCTCAACGTGTCATTTATTTATTTATCCTGGCTCTCCTCTGCTTCTCTCACAGTCTGGATTCCTCTTGTCATGTTGTCCTCTGCTTCTAGCACTTTTTTTTTTTCCCTACAGTTGGTTAATTGTCTGCACTTGCAGGATCACTTACAACTTCATTATATTAAAGATGGATAAAAATTGGGGGCAATTGGAGGTAATACTTTAACAGTTGGAGGTAACACTTTAATTTGAATTACAGGTGAAAGTCTTACAAGAAGAAAATTATTTTTCTGAGAAAGAGAAGAAGATGATAGACTTTGTGCATCAGGTTGAAAGCTTCTACTCTGAACCCTTCCAGGAAAATAAAGAGACTCAGTCTCTTTCCAGGTAATGGGGGTTATTAATTTTAATTATTAATTAATAGCATTAATAGGATTTATAATGTGCTGGATTCTACATTCTGTGAGATTTACTGCACTAACAAATATGGTCTTTAATTTAATGAATTTCACACTGGTCTCCATGTGCAGGAATCAGTCAGTGTGGGGACGGAGTAATTTTCTCATTATTATATATCATGTTCTCTCAAGGCAAACTGTTGTGTGAGTCATGACAAACTATTGTGAGGGTGACAGAGCTCTGCTGCTTCAAATGAAGCCTTTTTACTAATAATATTGGAATTACTACTCAATTATTCATGTTCAGATGCTTGCTCTGTTTCCGATCTACGATGTCCGTAACACAGCAAACTAAATAACCCCGAAAAATCACTTTACAGTTAAATGATGGCAAAACTATCAGGATGCTCAGCATTTGTTGTGTCAGCTTTGGAGAAACGAGGCAGTTCTTTGTCTCTCAGACCTCGGGCTCCGGCATTCCCGGGCTGGGGGCTTGGCTGAGCCTTGCTCAGCTGCTGGTGCTGTGCTGGGGGTGCTGAGCCCGGCCCTTGCAGGTGCAGCAGCTGGAGGAGGGAGCAGCAGCCGTGCAGGCACCAGGAGGTGCTGGGCTCGCAGCTGGGCCGGGGCAGCCCCTGCGGGAGGCTCAGGGTGGTGCTGGACTGGGCTCTCCGCTGGGACGAGCTGCTGCAGGAGATGATTCTGCTCCCCAGGACGCCACGCCAAGGCAAGTGTGGTGGGGCTGAGGGGTTGAACTGGGAGTTAAGGGCTCTTTGGCACCAGCATCCAGCTGTGGGCACCGTTCCAGAGGTCGCTTGGGTTTGTTTGTATTCTCGGGGGAAGTGGGGAACCGTGGGTTCCATCCCGGGTCTGGGCCCTTCCTGTGGAGAAAGGTTGGGAAGGGGCTTGTCTGAGGCATGGCCACGTGGCAGTGCCACCCTCTGCCACTCCTGTCCCACTCCCTGTGCTGGGGAACGGCTTCCAGCTCTGCCAGCATGAGGCTCCAAAAGCTGGGACAATAACCTTGATCTCATATTGGCAACTGCTCGTTAAAAACAGGTACCTGGAGGGACAGGACACAGGGAGGGATGGGATACTGGGAAGGCATTCCTGGCTGGCACCCTGGCACAGGTGCCCAGAGCAGCTGTGGCTGCCCCTGGACCCCTGGCAGTGCCCAGGGCCAGGCTGGATGGGCTTGGAGCCACCTGGGACAGTGGGAAAGGTCCCTGCCCAAGGAACTGGCTGCTCTTTAAGGTCCCAGCCCAAACCATTCTGTGATTCCATGTGAGGAAACACCAGTACTTTTCTCAGAAGCGTTTGCCTTTTTGAAACACAGAACTCAAGGCCTGCAGTCCTGAGGTTCTCTGGATGCACCTGACAGCCCAGCACGACTGGCTCAGTATTTGTTCCTGGATTGAGGAGTCAGAGCCCAGCCAGGCTCCACGTGGCCGAGCTGCCTGGCCCCCCCTGAGCCCTGACATCGTGGACAGGAGCACCCTGTGCAGCACCTACATGAGACAGGACATCCTGAACGAGCTGGCCAGGTAGGGCCCCGAGGCTTCACACTCCCTCTCCTTCCTGTGTGAAGCCAGAATCAGAAATAAACCCCTTAATCCATGCTGATTTTTATACTGCTCTTTTTGGGAAACAGCAGCAATCCATTGATAAATATGATTTTAGTCTTCTGCTTCCAGTTATCTGAAAACAGTGAGAGCCATGAGGGCAAGAGCTCCTCCCTCAGCCCCTGGATGTTTCCCAGTGGTTATTAATGCCCACTTCAGTGCAAGGGAGGGAATTGGGAGCATTTCAGTGTTCCCACCTCGTTCTGTGCAGTGACCTGGAGTAACCACAGGGTTGTTGGGGCACAGGCAGGTGGATTTGGGCACGGTGTGTTTGCCTCAGTAGGCAACTAGTCCCTGAGAGGGAAAGGTCTGATCTGATTCTGAGCTGAAACCCATCAGAACTTCTCCAAGAGAGCTGTGTGATCAGTGTCTCTGTTTTTTTTCTGACAGAAAGGGAATTTTTGTCCGTTCTGAGCTGGAAGATTTTGAGCTCCTGCTCCAGAGGTTGTCGTGCCTGGGGGGAGTCCTGCAGAATCCTCACCCTGTTCCGAAGTTCAGCACTGCCAGTGGCCTGGACTTCCACACTCAGTTTGTGCTCCACTGCCTGGAGCACAGCCTGCAGTACCTGCTGTACACTTACCTGGACTATTACAGGTAGGAGTGCTTCCCATCCCTCAGACCCCACGAGGGATCCTGGATTTAAAGAAGGAAACGCAATTTGAGCGGTTGGTGAGGAGAGTTTTCCTCATTTAACAGAAACTCTGGGGCAGTGTGGGAGATTTTAAGCTGTGTTTTGAAGCTTTCTTCAGATTGTCTTAATGTTAATTTGTGTGTCAGTCATGAAAAGAAACAGTTACAGCTGTAATTAGGATAATGCTATAAGCAATACAATCCTAAATGAGCCAGGTTGCTCTTCAGAAACTCAGAATGTACAGAATTCAAAACTCTCTTGAGCACAAGTGTGAGCTGACTCCTGATATGCTCACAGATGAGGAAATTGCTGCTTTCCACCTGAGCTAGGGTTAGTTGGGATTTGAGGGCAGGTACTGGAGCTATATGAGTACTTCCCACTTAATGGATACTTGGCAATTAAAATTTCTGAGTTCTAACTCCAGTCTGACACTGGAATTCTCAGGAATGTGGAAGTGGACCCTAAAAGAAGCCAGTATGTCATTTTCTGGTTGTTTGTCTAACAACCTGTATTCGGCATTAACACCCACGAGAGGCTCAAACCTTTAATGCTGTGTTACATCAGTGGTTCCCAATCCTGTCTTTTCACTCTGCTGCTCATTTCTTTCCAGTTTAACCCCTTCAGACTGCCCCATCCTGGATAACAAGGAGCTGCACGAGGCCCATCCCTGGTTTGAGTTCCTCGTGCAGTGCCGAGGGCTTGCCAGCAATCCCCAAGGTAGGAATCTTGCTCCAGATGTTTCTGCACGGGCTTTGGCACAGCTGGATGAAACCTCTGGCCATGGCCAGTCACCTCCCTGTCCATCACCTCCTCATCTCTGAAATCCGGGTGGTAATTCCTGCTTCAGCTGTACTTAAAGATCTGGAGACTGCACAGGAGTCAGAATCGTTCTGTGTATGATCATCGTTACCTCCAGTTCAGCTGCATTCCCAGCAGGTGGAACAGAGGGAGAATTCATAAGAAAATGTACATCCCATTAAAGCTAAACCTTCCTCCAGTCCCTGTGGTGCATTTTGATTTCTCTGCCCTCGGATGATTGCCTTGCTTTAGTGCTTTATAGAATTTGTGCCCCCAACTCATTGCACTTTTTAAACATTTCGTCTTTTGCAGAGTCACACTTTAACAAAAGACGAAAATAATCCCAAGTGAAGCTTTTTTTAGGAAGTGTAGGATAAAGGATTGAACCACTCCAGTGCTAAAGTGTAGGGCTCAACCCCAGTCAGTCTGTGTAAGCAAAGCTGTGGTTTGGAAAGCTTGGTACCTTAGCTCATCTTACCTGTGTAAGATTATATAGGCAAATGAGGAAAGCCAGTACAGAGAAGAAAAGGTAGAAAACTCAGCATTTTTCGCAGTCAGAGGAGAGCTGTAATGCGTGGCTGATGATTTGATACCGGTTTTGCACGGAATTAAATGTCCCTTTTCCTTCCTTTGAAGATCCCAAGATGATTTTCCAGGCCAGTCTGGCCAACGCTCAGATGCTGATTCCCAGCAGCCAGGGGGGCGTGAGCAGCATCCTGCTGGAGGGCAGGACCCTGCTGGCCCTGGCCACCACGGTGTATGGGCCTGGGGGCATTGACCAGGTACAGCCCTGTCCTGCTGCTGCCCTGTCCTGCTCTCTTGGATGGCAAAACGCCCCCTGAGCCCCGTGCTGGAGCAGAGGGCATGGCCAGAGTGCCACAGCACAGTCACCTGCAACATCGGGCTGGGGGAGGCTGGCTCTGACACCACTGAGGAGCCCTTCACAGGGGAAAAAAGATGATACTTTGTGTGTTTGTCAAATTCCCCCGAGGTAGATTGGCACACCCCAAAATTGTTTTGTTGTTGCCGTGAATGCGGTTTCATCCTAATTAATTTTGCTTGCTTGCAACGTAGGTCCTTCAGAACGAAGATACAGAAAAACCTGTGAAGAAAGTTGATCCACAGCTCTTAAAAATGGCCTTGACCCCTTACCCCAAGCTCAAGGCTGCTCTCTTTCCCTCCTGCACTGCTCACGGAATTTTGCCTCCGGACATCTCTCTCTACCACCTCCTGCAGGTACAGAGTGCTTTTGGCAGGGCACAGGGGAAGGAAGGGAGGAGAAGTTTGTTTACAGCTAAAGTCTGGGGCTGGGGGCCAGGGCTTGTTTCCTTGGGATCCGTGATGTGGAGCTGAAGTTCACAGCTTCATCCTGAGCTGCTTTTTCGAGTGGTCTCTACGCCCTGGGAGTTTGCAGGGCTGCAGTGTCAGAGGGATATTTTTGCAGTGTTCAGTGGGCAAGGCGGTTAATAGTGCAGAAATTACAGTAGTTAACTTTTAAAATGTTTGTAACGGTAAGAGAATTAGAAATTGGGAGTTAGAGGACAGTGATGTGAAGTTCTTGAGCTCATGTATATTTTGTTTTTGATCTTTCAGTCGTTAATGCCGTTTGATCCCACAAAATTATTTGGCTGGCAGTCAGCAAACACTCTTGCTGTGTCAGGTATGTCCCTTGCCAGGGCTCACATGCTTTCCTGGCCTGAGCACCTAAAATAAAATACGTTCCAGGGGAATTATTTTGCAGATAAATTTACTGAAAAGGCCGTTTCTTTCACGAGCAAAACAGTGTAATTTCCTAAAACAGGGTTTTGAACTAGAGTTCCAGATTTTCACATTAAGCTCTCCACAGGCAGAACTCTTTCTAAATATAAGGTGGGGAAACAAAGTTCTCTTTGAGAAGCATGCAGAGCTCTGCCTTTCCAGTGAGGAGTGGGGCTTTGCCATGCTTTGGGATGTGCCAGGCTCTGAGCTGGAGGCAGAGGATCGCTCCTGCCCTGCTGCTGCTGCAGCCCAGCCGTGCCCCTGTGCCAGTGCTGCTCTGCTGTTGTTCCCAGATGCCTGGAGCGAGCTGCCCCACTGCTCCAGCGCCCAGCTGGTGAGCAGGCACGCCGTGGTGGAGAGGCTGGATTTCCTGTTCTACCTGCTGCACGGCCGGCCCGCCTTCGCCTTCGGCACCTTCCTGGGGCAGCAGCTGGCCAGGAGCAAAGCCCCCAGGCAGCTGTGAGTGTGCTGGGCAGGGACAGGGCACGGGGAGGGGGCTCAGCCTGCCAGCAGCACGGGGGGCTGGAGTCTGGGGTGTCCTCGGGGATAGAAATCAGGTGTCACCTGAATTAGCTCGGTAAAATTGGCACAAGGGAAGCGAGGGAAATATCCCAGGCAGATCTTCTTTTAGCCCCTAGATGACTTTGTAGGAAAATGATGCCCCTTTTCTTTCACATTTCCTGATGGTGACACTTCTTTAAAAGTTAAATTAGTAAGGTGTAAAGTGCACTGGGGGTTGACGGAATTAAATGTTCTGGGTGAAGCTTCAAAATGAGGTGTCTGGATGGGCACAGTCAAATGACAAACCTTGCTTGAATATGTGAAATTCGCTGGGAATTAGAACAAATCACTTGGTTTCTGGAATGTCTGGTTGGTGTATTAGTCACTTTGTTTCTCTCCGTCGTTTCCCCACAGATGGGTTTCTCTTGTGTAAACAGGTAAAACTGGGGCAAGAAGGGAAACCAACACGAGTGTAGCGTGAAGTCAGGGTTTAACAGGCAGCCAGGGACACAGGATTGTGTCAGTGACTGCTGTGGAGAAACCCCTTGGGTGCGTTTCTCTCTCAGCGGGTCAGGCTGGGGCTCCTGGTGGGTTGTAAACCCTGCAGAGGCCCTTCCTGCCCTCAGCTGCCGAGGGGGTGCTCTGTTCATCACAATTCCCCTACCTTTCTTCTTTGATAAACGAGTTCAACTGCAAACCCCGCTTATGTCGTGCGAGCCTTCCATCTCATACCCACGTTTGTTTATAAACATAATATTCCATTTTATAAATACACCAGACTCGTGGCCCGTGAAATCCACCGGCAAGGGGCTGAGCTCTGTGTGCTGCTCCTTGCAGGATCCAGCAGGCGGCCCGGCAGGCCCAGCTGCTGGCGCTGAGCTGCCCCGGTGTCCCCTCGGTGGCCGCAGCCTGCGTGTGCTTCCTGGAGCTGCTGGGGCTGGAGAGCCTGCGGCTGCGCGTGGAGCTGCGCGCTGCCAGCGCCGTCCTGGGCCGCGGGGAGCCCTCGGCCCACGGCCTCGCCAGGGACTCCTTGGGTAAGGTGCCCTCGGAGGCGCTGCCTGGTGGCTCAGCAGCGCGCTAAAAGCGTCTCAGAACTTCCGTCCCTGTTTCTCCTTACTGCTTTTGGAGGTGCTTTTTGGTCCTGCCGTGTCAGACGAGGCGGGAAGACTGATACAGCCTGTATCAGAGTCCAACAGACACTGGCCAGCAGCTGCCAAAGGCTGATACTAGGGACGTCCAGCCTGAAGCTCTAAAATATTAGAGTTAAACAAAGGCTGATACTAGGGAGGTCCAGCCTGAAGCTCTAAAATACTACAGAGTTAAACAAAGGCTGATATTAGTGAGGTCCAGCCTGAAGCTCTGAAATACTACAGAGTTAAACAAAGGCTGATATTAGTGAGGTCCAGCCTGAAGCTCTGAAATACTACAGAGTTAAACAAAGGCTGATATTAGTGAGGTCCAGCCTGAAGCTCTGAAATACTACAGAGTTAAACAAAGGCTGATATTAGTGAGGTCCAGCCTGAAGCTCTGAAATACTACAGAGTTAAACAAAGGCTGATATTAGTGAGGTCCAGCCTGAAGCTCTGAAATACTACAGAGTTAAACAAAGGCTGATATTAGTGAGGTCCAGCCTGAAGCTCTGAAATACTACAGAGTTAAACAAAGGCTGATATTAGTGAGGTCCAGCCTGAAGCTCTGAAATACTACAGAGTTAAACAAAGGCTGATATTAGTGAGGTCCAGCCTGAAGCTCTGAAATACTACAGAGTTAAACAAAGGCTGATATTAGNTGATAGTACTGAGGTCCAGCCTGAAGCTCTAAAATATTAGAGTTAAGCAGAAGTCCATTGCCAAATTTCCTTTCTCCTTCCTATTTGAAAACTCTTACACCTGCAGGGAGATCAGGTGTTCAGAGCTGTAGGGAAATTAAGTTTATCCTAGAAATAACTTCAGAAAGTTGAATTTGTAACTCTAGTGCCACAGGTGCCTGCTTTCCCAGCTAGGAAGCTGCTGGTACTCTGGGAAATGCTGCCCTGGCTGTGCTCCCAAACAGCACCTCAGCAATGTGTTCTTTTAAACAGTTGAGAAGTTAACAAAGCTGGCTGACGGTGAAAAAGCAGCAGCAGCAGCAGTTCTGACCTCCCTGGAAGAGGCTTTCTGGGATGGCATTGAGCAGCAGGGAGTGGAGAGGTGAGAGCAGCCTGGCTGGAGGGGTTATCTGAGCTCTGTCCTGCTCTCTCAGAGAGGGCAGGAGAGCACAGAGTACCCTGTCTGCAGACACTGGATCACGGGCTCCCTGCACGCCTGGACATCTTGCAAACACTGCAGCTCCTTGCAGCTGAAGCTCTCTGAATCCCTGCAGGACGTCCAGTGAGTGCAGAAGGCAGTGGTCCTTGGTCATGCAGTTCTGCAAGGTGCACAGCCTGGAGCTGAGCCCGTCCTTCCTGAGGGAGTGTGCCAGGTCCAACGAGTGGCTGCAGTTCCTCATCCAGAGCCAGCTCCACGGCCACCAGCCGGCCCAGGTGAGCAGTCTGTGCCTTCACCTGGCTCTTGTAGCACGGGGATATCCCAGTGTGGGGACAGCAGGAGCCTCCCCACTTCCTGGGCTTTGGTTCTCTGGGGATGTCGATACCTTTGGGCCCTTCCCTTGCAGCCACGCTTGTAAATTTAATTTAAACTCAAGCAGTTGCTCGAGTAGTTTCAGTTGAAGAGTTGCCAGATGTTCAGTGTAAGTTATAATAAAGCCACTCATCTATCCTTTCAAAACTCAATTTGGTTTTTTTGGTAAAGATACTTTAATTTTTGAGAACCCAAATTTTCCACCTTTGGATTGGAACGTGGTTTAAAAATGAATAAAATACTCCAGTAAAAGCAGTTGGGAAAAGTCATGTGAGGAAGCTGACTGGGTAATTCCAGGTAAGATGAATGCTCAGCAGGCTGAGGATTTAAACCTGGCTCTCCATGCTGTTTTGAAGAATCTGTAACTCCACACAAACACTCGAGCAGACCCTTTTCATGCTCTATTGCTGCACTACAGGAGAGAGCAGAACTGAGTCTCTCTAGGAGACATTTGAGCTTCATGGAAAAGCATGAGAGTCTTTATTACAATAATTCACACCTGCAGAACCCTCTCCCCTCTCTAGGTTGTTCTAAGACCTGAATTTGAAGAGCGTTTTGTGTGTTCAGTGCTCCCCTGCCCTGTCCTGTCTGGGCCTCGCAAGGTTTTGTGCTGTTTTCCCAACAGGTCATTCCCCTGCTGCAGGATTTCCCTGCCGTGCTCCGAGATCACCTGCAGCTGGCCCTGGGCAAGCTGCTGTGTGCTGAGCCTGCTGCTGCCGGCAGGGCCCGTGCAGGGAGCCTGTTCCAGGTGCTGCTGCAGGGCCAGCAGAGCGCCAGCCCCTGCAGGGAGCTGCTGGCCCAAGGGCTCAGGGCACACGTGCCCATCCTCAGCGTGCTGGCAGCCTGCTGCCCTGTGAGTGTGCCCTCCTGCTCCTCCAGGACAAGGGCAGCTGCTCCTGCTCCTGCTGCCCTGGCACTTGAGGTGAGGTACAAACCCATCCCTCGGGCGTTTCCAGGGTGCAGACCTCATCTCCTGCCTCTGCGTTTGGATCCTCACTTCTGTGGATGAAGCCACCAGGGCTGAGGCAACCGCCCACACCCAGAGCTGTGCAGGGGATCCCCAGTGGGACCTGCAGGACCTTGCTGCCATCTGGAAAGTCTTCTTGAGGAAGCAAAAGAGTAAAACACTTCTCAGTGGCTTCCAGCTCTTTTTAAAGGTGAGGGAATGTGGTTTCAGGGGGTGTATTTGGTGTGTCCCACACCTTCTGGGCCTGTAAATCCCCCTCTGTCTTGCTTTGTGCCAAGGATAATCTGGCTGTCCACTGAAATTGCCAGTCAAATTGGAAGTTCTTCCAATTATCACAGATTTGTAGAGCCTACATCAACTTTGCATGCAGTTTTAATAAATTAAAACTTCATTGTTCTGCTGCTGAGGAAGACGAATCCTACCTTTATTGAATGAAATAACAGATGATTTTTAAAGGTATGATTTACTTACTGAGGTACTTGTGGGAATTTATTATCATCTGGTTTTGTGTCTTAAAGGATTCACCTTTGCTGCACATCCTGGAGATGTACGAACTGTGCATGAACTATAAAAAGTACAACGAAGCTAAAACCAAACTGGACAAATTTCAGGAAAGCCTCACGGAGGTAAGGGAAGGAATTTTCTCTAAATGTCACTGTGGGATTTAGCAGCTGGCCTGAGAGGAGCAGAGCGTTCTCACACACTGCTCCTTGTCTCTCAGTGCAGATGTTTGAACAGTTCTTTCCACCCCAGTTTTCTGCTTCCCTGAATGTGCTGCTAGCTAACACTCCCTGTGGTTTTCCTTCCTGACTCCGGGCTCGGGCAGCCCCTTTCCCTTCCCCACAGATGTGCTTGGGGAGGATCCAGCTGTGGCAGGGGCTGGTTTGGCTGGCAGCTCATTCTCTCTGACCTCTCCCGTGGCCCTGGGCTCTCAGCAGCCCCTGGTGTCACCTCTGGGGAATGTTCCGGCACAGCTGGGGCTGGCTCACTCTCCCTGGGCAGGGGCAGCTCCTTGTTCCCTGCACAGGGACAGAACTGCTGCTCCTTCCATGCCTGTCCCCACCTGAATGCCCAGTTCACCTGTGAATGCCCAGCTCACCTGTGAATGCCCAGCTCACCTGAGGGAAAGGGGAGAGCATTGACCCTGTCCTTCAATCGGGGATAGGGACACCCAGAGCATTGACCCTGTCCATCCCTTGGGGAAAGGGACACCCAGAGCCCTACCCCTGTCCATCCCTCGGGGAAAGGGACACCCAGAGCATTGACCCTGTCCATCCCTTGGGGATAGGGACACCCAGAGCATTGACCCTGTCCATCCCTTGGGGATAGGGACACCCAGAGCATTGACCCTGTCCATCCCTTGGGGATAGGAACACCCAGAGCCTTACCCCCATCCTTCCCAAGCCTCAGCCCGTCCTCCCCACAGGTGGCAGCTGCAGGAGGAGCAGCCCCCACGGTGCCGGAGCCCTGGCTGCGCTCGCAGGCGTTGTTCCTGCTGGAGCTGATGCTGCAGCAGTGCCAGACAGACTATGAGCTGGGCAAGCTCCTGCAGGTGTTTGCAGCAGCAGAGAACCTCCTGCTGGATGGTGAGGCCGGGCTGGCTGCTGAGGGGGGCTCAGCCTTCCCTGGGGCTCGGAGCTGGCCTTCCTGAGCCGTTTGTTCTCTTCGACCCAGGCCCCCACGTGAGGAGACTCTGTGCCCTCAGTGAGGCCCTGAGGGACTCCTCCATCCCCATCAGCCGCTCCATCCTGGCCTCCTGCAGCCTGCAGGCGTTCCAGGGAGAGTGCAGCTCCATTCTGGAGCAGCTGCAGGACAAAGGAATGTTCAGCCTGGCTCGGGAGGTGGCAGCCCTGGCTGAGCTGCCCGTGGACAGCGTTGTCACACACGAGGTACGGTGCACTTAGTGACAGTCACCTCTTTCTGCTGCTGCCAGGATTGGGGGCGGAACTTCCCAGCCTTCCTGAAATACCGAATTTTTATTAAGTGTTTTTTTTGTTTTAAATGCAAGCGCGCCAAACACGCTGGCTCTGAGTGCTGAGCTGCGGAGTACAGGACAACTGTCCTTATTCCCTTACTGCTTGTATTTGTGTGCAATCAGTTTTATTTGGGGAGAAAAATAGGTGGGTTCATCCATCAGAGGGTGGAACGAGATGATTTTTGAGGTTTTTTTCAACCCAAGCCAATTCTGTGACTTGTTGCACTTACCTAAATCCAGCGTTTCAGTGCTGGCCATCCCGTGAGTCAGAGTTTTCCCTCTTGGGAAGGTAATGGGATAAACCTCTGTGGATTTTACAGGTTCTGAGAGATCTACATCATTTAAAAGACACTGGACAGTGGCACCAAACCCAGACAAGAGCCGAGTTCTGGCAAAAGTGCAACGACACCTTCACTAAACATTCCATCTGCAGCCGGGCCGCGGCGGAGTTCTTCCTCGGTCAGGCCAGCGACGTGCGGCAGCGCCCGGGGCAGGAGGAGGCAGCCAGCATCGCGGAGAGACAGCTGCTGCTCACCCTGGCCGGCCACTGGCTGGCCAAGGAGCCCGAGGTGGCCGTGCAGGAGCTGGAGGAGCTGGAGAAGCAGATCTGGCTGTGCCGCGTGGCTCGGCGAGCGCTGCCGGCCGAGGGCTCGGCGCGGTGCCCTGGGCAGGACGGGGCCATGACCTTTGCCAGCCTGGCCGAGCGGTTCTCCTTCGCCAGGCTGCCGGCCCTGAACACGGGCGGGCTGTGCGGGCCGCGG
>VWZN01016108.1:172975-186346 GCA_013396955.1 Regulus satrapa
GGGCGCGCTGCTGGGGGCTCTGCTGGAGCAGGGCAGCGTGCACGAAGCCGCCCGCGCCTGCCGCTACTTCCAGCTGCGGCACAGGGACGTGGCCCTGGTGCTGCTCTGCAGGGCCCTGGCCTCGGGGGAGGCCGGGCCGGAGCAGCTGCAGCCCGAGGTGCGGGCCCTGCTGGCGGCCGGAGCGGGCGAGGGCGGCGCAGCCCCAGGTGAGTGGCCCTGGGGGCTCTGCCACCTGCTCTGCCTCTCCCCTCTCCCTGCCCCTGCGCACTCGGCCTGGCTTCTCCCTGCTCCACGGCTGCCCTCCTGAAGGGCCGTCGGAGCCTTGCAGTGCGTTCTGTGGGCGGTTGGGATTTGTGGATCCTGAGCCTTTCATTTGTTTCAGCTCCCAGCTCTGGCCCAGTGAAGCAGCACCGGGCTTTATCCCTCGTCCTGCTTTTGGAACACACTCTGATAATTTTTTTCTTCCTGCAGCTGAAGCAAGGAGATGCTTTGATTAATATGTTTTTCTGACTCTTTTGTGCATCGCGAGGGGTTTAGGGTTTTTTGTTTAATAGCAAGGCTAAGGCTGAGAATGTTTATCTGAAAAGTTCTCTGCACGTCTGTGTAGTCTGAGGGAGAAAGTTTCAGCTGGAACATCCCTTTCTAATACTGATGTGTAAGAGCAGAAGAGCATAAATGAATCCTAACCCATCAGGAAAGCTGCAGAACCCTTACTCAGTCTTACACTTAGGAATTTTATATCTGGGATATTACTGAGGATATTTGTGTTCTCTTACATTGTTTGTGCCCTGAAACAAATGTGAAATTTAAAAAATCATGGCTGTCAAGGGCTCAGTTTTCAAAGACTGAGAAAGCGTTATGGAATTACTGCAGATTTTGGGAGCCTTGCCCAGGTGGAAGGGAGCTGTCTGCCTTTATGAGATAGGAATTGATGTTTTTTGTTCCCAGCATCCAGCCTGGAGGACTGGACCCCTCTGGGGGATGAGGATGATGCCGTGGTGGTGGCTCTGAAGGCTCTGGCAGAGGAATGTGTCCATGGCAGGGGCTACTGCAGGCAGGTGCTGTGCCTCTACGAGCTCTCCAAGGTGAGCCAGGGCTCAGCTGGGGCAGGGGGCACAAGGGGGGAAGGTCCCACTGGCATTTTGGGAGTGGTTTGGGACAGGGATTTTCCTGTGGGAGCTCCCCCAGGACCTGGGCTGCTCCTTCGGGGAGGTGTCGGCGCGGGAGCCGCGGGAGGTTCTGGGGGCCATCCTGGCCGGGCGGGGGCCGGAGCGTGGCCGCAGGGCCCAGGCCTTCATCGCCTGCCAGGGGCTGCCCCCGGCCACCGTGGCCCCGCTGCTGGCACAGCAGATCACCCAGGAGCTGCTGGCCTCGGCCCAGGGAAAAGGTGGGGACACACCTGGGCTGTGCTGGGGGTCTGGAGTCTGCCTGGGGAAAAGGTGGGGACGGGTCTGGGTCTGCTCTCTGGGGGGATTTGGGTGTCCCAGAGCAGCCCCTGCACTCCCAGGCCATAAAGTTTTCTACAAATGTTCATCTGTAGTTTTTCCTGTGTCCAGTGTGGTGTTGCAGTAGTTAAGGTTGTATTTTTATGGACATAAATATAACATTATTTTTAAAGAAAGCATTTTTAACCGTGGTCTTTGCTGCCCCACGTCATCTGACTTGGGAATGTCCTGTGCATTTCCCTGTCTAAAGCAGGGCAAAAGGTTTTCCCCTTTCTTTTTTCCTTTGAGAAATGAGGGGCAGCTGTGTGGTTTTCCAGTAGGATTTTGTTGCTTGAACAGGCAAAACAGTATTTTCTGATTGTTAAATTTAAGCAAGAACACCCAAAGTGTCTTTAGGATTGTAATAGACCTCAGTCAGTCTGGGTGACGTCAGATTGGTTTGTTTGGGGTTTGTTAATTAAGGATGAAAAATAATAGGAGTTCTCTCCTGCACGGTGAGCAGTGGTGACATGATTCTCTCTCTGGGCACAGGGCAGAAGCAGCTGTGGAACCCTGCAGTGGAGAGCCAGGCACTCCTGCAGCTTGCCAAGCTGTGCCCGGATCACACCTTGGTTGGGATGAAGTTGCTGGATAAAATCTCCTCTGTCCCCCGTGGGGAGCTGTCGTGCAGTGAGTAAATGGCAAATCCTGCCTGGTGTAACCTGTGTGTAACTAACGTGGCATCGTGGCCTTAAACTCACAGCTCTGCTGCTGATCTCAGATGTGATACTCAGTTAGTAGGGTGAGGATGGGCACAGTAGATCAGGGAGTTGCTTAAGGGTTTATTTCCCAAACAAAATTCAGATTTTTGTGCTAAGCAAGAGGTGGGAAATGCAGTCAGGGAGCGACCCGAGCTGTCGTGCTGGGGCGTCGAGACTTTGTTCATATTCATCACAGTTGGAAACTGAGCTTTTCAAACCCAAAGGCAAAACTCTTGTCCTTCTTTCCAAAGGCAGAGCTGGCAGGCAGTGCAGTGACGATGCCTTACACAGCTTTTGCTGGAAGCTCTGCTCTTTGCGTGCCTTTGACGTTTGCCCTTTGCAGAGAGGCAGGAATTCTCTTCCCCAGCCTTTTAACTGAACTGCCCGAGTCCTTCTGCTCCTCAGTCACAGAGCTGCTGATCCTGGCCCACAGCTGCTTCAGCCTGACGTGCCACATGGAGGGGATCACGCGGGTGCTGCAGGCGGCGCGGCTGCTCACCGAGGAGCACCTGGCTCCCCACGAGGAGTACGGGCTGGTGGTGAGTGCCCCTGGGCCAGGGGCTGCCTGGGCCTGCCCTCTGGGCTGCCCCACGCTGTCGGGTATCTTTAATTCGTGCCTCAAAGGAGCTCCTGGAGCCCGGGACGTGCCCTGTGCAACCCTGCTCAAAGCTCCTCTGCCTATTTCTGTGTGATAAAACGATGCCCTGTCGCTGTGACAAAGATGCACTTTGGGCTGGTGTAGGAGTGCCCCCCTCGGCTCCAAGGGGATGTGCCTGGTGTGCCCTGGGAGGGGTTGTTGCACTCCCTGGAGCTCCTGAGGTGCCCTGGGTGTCCCCAGGTGCGCCTGCTGACGGGCATTGGCAGGTACAATGAGATGACCTACATCTTCGAGCTGCTGCACCAGAAACACTACTTCGAGGTGCTCATGAGGAAGAACCTGGACCCGGTACGTGAGGGAGGAACTGCAGGGAATTGCGTGGAGTTGTGGGAATTCCTGTGCATCAGGAACTGCTGTCGTCACACAGGGTGAAACTGTCTGGGCATTGTGATTCCCGAGTGCAGGAATCGAGAGTCAGGTTTCATAGAAAGAAATTAATGCTGGGGTTTATTCTCATTTTAGTCAAATCACATTTTCCTAATGAGTTCAGGGCCACAACGAGAGCAGCGTTGAAACTTAAACTTGGCATTGGCAGCATTTTCAACGTCCTGCTTTGCTTTTATTTGCAGTTAAAGTTTCATGGGGTTTTTAAAAATCATAAAAATTCATAGCTTTGTTTAGGTGAGTGATAAAGAAATGTCCCCGTTTGTATGCACAGAAAGGCCCAGGAGCTGGATTTTCACTCCTGGGCGTGAGGCTGCCGTTGGGTTTGAGTGCTGCTGGTGCCTTTTTGGGGGGCAGGAGGGGCTGTGAGGGCAGCAGGGGCTGTGAGGGCAGGGCTGGGCTGTGAGGGCAGCAGGGGCTGTGAGGGCAGGGCTGGGCTGTGAGGGGTGTGAGGGCAGCAGGGGCTGTGAGGGCTGTGAGGGCAGCAGGGGCTGTGCTCAGTGTGCCCTCTGTGCCCAGAGCGGGACGCTGAAGGCGGCGCTGCTGGACTACACCAAGCGCTGCCGGCCCGGCGACAGCGAGAAGCACAACATGATCGCGCTGTGCTTCAGCATGTGCAGGGAGATCGGCCAGAACCACGAGGCTGCTGCCTGCACCCAGCTCAAGCTCATCGAGTGCCGGCCCTGGGGTGAGCTCCTGTGTCCCCAAACACCCCGGAGCTGCTCCTGCCCTGGCGGGTGCTGGCAGAGGGGAGAGGCTCAGGGTTCCTGGCTGGTGCTAGTCATAATAGATATTTCCTTCCCTTGTGCATTGGATTTATCCTTTGCAGGTGCTGATTTATACTGATTGCAGCTCATCAGGCTTGCATCTTATCTGCCACGGGTTTTCTTATGCTTTCTGATTTCCTGGAGGAAATGTGTATTGATAACTCTCAGTGAATCCCACAGTCCAAGGAGGTGCATGGAAAAAAAGGACTATCATAAGTCTTGTGCTAGTTTTCCATTGCCTCAGCCCGCAGGATGGGGCACAGGGGCTTTGCAGGCTTCCCTGGGGCGCTGGGGTTTGTGTCCCTGTGCAGCGTGGGCAGCCAGAGCTGGAAGAGCAGCGACAGCAGGAGCTGTGCCAGAGGATTTCTGGATGGATCTGCCACAAAGGGGTGCTGGGGGTTTGTCACTCCAACAGGCTGCAGCAAAGCTTTCATCCATTACCTGAACAGGCAGTGTGTTCCTTCCTGCTTTTTTAATACATTCATTTTGGTTTAGCTTGTTGGTGCTTTATGAGACAGCACCGGGAGGGAGTTTTGTAACTTACTTTGTCATCTTCATAAATAAATGATTATTCCTTTTTTTTCCCTGTTTTAGAGGAGTCTCTCCAGGATGTTGCAAATTTAAAGAAGCTGCTGCTGAAAGCTCTGACTCTCTTCATTGATGCAGCAGAAAGTTACTCCAAGGTAAGGTGAGGTGGAATGGAGTGACTCGTGGGCAGCATTGGGAGCACATGAGGAGCGGGCTGGGCTGGGAGAACACAGAGAGCTGCCCGGGGAGGGGACCCTGGGGGACCCTGTGCAGGGCCCAGGGCAGAAGGGATCTGTGTCCGCACAGCCCAGCAGCACCGTGGCTGTCTCTGGGCCTGCTCAGGGTTACAGGTGGGTCTCCTTAAGGGACCAGCTTAACCAGCAAGGACAGAACAAAGGAAGTATTTAAACCCGAGCGTAATTATGACAGAAGTAGCTGTCGGGACAAAGCTTTGTGTAAGGCTCATGGAATACATTGCTGAGCGTGAGGCTGCAGCGCTCTCAGCCCCGGCAGAGCCCCGGGCTGCCCTCGGGGCTGGTTCCCCGCTCCCCTGGGAGCTCTCAGGCTGGCTGTTGCCTGTTGCAGGACTCGTGTGTGCGGCAGGCGCTGCGCTGCCGCCGCCTGACGCGGCTCATCACGCTCCAGCTGCACTTCCTGGGCTCGGGCCAGAGCACCAGGATCATCAACCTGGGCAGGCAGGACCTGCCGGGCGCCATCCTGGCCTTGCCCAGGTTCTACCAGGTGAGCTGGGCTCCCTCAGGGTCCTGGTGTGGGGAACGCTTGGTCACTGCAGTGCCCGAGCTCAGCCTGAGTCCTGTTACCCCAACCCTGCATCCTGTGGGACACTTGGGATGGAGGGACAGGAGACAGGGAATGGCTCCACTGCCGGAGGGCAGGGCTGGATGGGATACTGGGAAGGAATTGCTCCTGGGGGGGGGGTGGGGCCCTGGCACAGCGTGCCCAGAGCAGCTGTGCTGGCCCTGGACCCCTGGCAGTGCCCGAGGCCAGGCTGGGAGCAGCCTGGGGCAGTGGGAGGGGTCCCTGCTTAGGACTAAGGACGGCGTTCACCCTGCTGTGCTTTGCTACCCGGTATTTCACAGCGGCTCTCAGAACAGCTGCAAGGGCTGGCTCAAACACGAGACCCCCAGAGCCGAACTGTGCGTGTGGAGGGGTCTGTGCAATCCCCTCTCCCTGTTCCTGTCTCCCTGCAGGCTGCCATCGTGGCCGAGGCCTACGAGTTCCTGCCAGACTGGGCCGAGGTGCTGTTCCAGCAGGTGATCACCAGGGGGGACTTTGTGTACCTGGAGGAGTTCAAGCAGCAGCGGCCGCTGCGGCCCGGCCTGTTCGAGGAGGTGGCCAAGAAGTGAGTGAGGGGCTGGGGACAAACTGCAGCTTTACCTGCACGGGGCCCCCGAGACGGGCAGGAGGAAGGGGTTCAACTCTTCATCCTGGTACGGGGTGAGGTCTCATACGAGGAATTTGAGATAAAATTCCAGAAGGGTTTGGGTGGGAAAGGGCCTCAAATCCCACCCAGTGCCACCCGTGCCATGGCAGGGACACCTTCCACTGGCCCAGGAGCTCCAGCCCCAATGCCCAGCCTGGCCTGGGGCCCTGCCAGGGATCCAGGGGAGCCCCAGCTGCTCTGGGCACCTGTGCCAGGGCCTGCCCACCCTGCCAGGGAAGGGATTTGTTGGTAGGTTTGGTTCCCGAGCACAGCGTGGAAGTTGCTCTGATCCGGCCTCGTGCTTGAGCTGGACAAGGAGGGAGCTCAGGGCTGGGCAGAGCAAATCTTTAAAATGAATCAGAGCCAGTCACCAACCAGGACATTTAAATGCAGGGGCCGAGTACAACCTCTTAATGAAAATGTCACTCTTGCAGGCCCAGGGTTGGAGTCTCAGGGAAGCTTCTGTGTCTGGGGTGCAATCGTTGTGCAATTGTTGCAGGGTCAAAGAGCCGGCTGCTGACGCTGCCCTGAGGAACCTGAGGCGGTTCCTCAGTCACTGTGAGGACATCTACACCCACTACAGGCTGGCCTACGAGCACAGGCTCTACGACGTGGTGAACTCCCTGCTGAAGGACCCTCAGACTGGCTGCTGCCTCAACGACCTCTTATCCACCTGAGCTGCACCTGAGCTGCGGCTGCGCTCCAGCCCCGAGCGCGGGGGCAGAGCTGATGGACACAGATTGATTGGATCCACGACCTGCTCACAGCGTTCTGCTGCTCCCCAGAAATAACTCCAGAAAACCGCACAGGCTTGTAAGTATTGAAAGTGCTGAGACTGCGTTAACCTAAAACCGTGTTTTGTATAATAAATGGTACTGTTTATAAACGAGTTGAGTCACCAGCGAACGCTGACAGGCCCAGGTGGGGGGTGAAGCAGAGATCCAGCATGGGAGAGGGAGCACCCCAGAATTGTATCCGAAGAGGCTCAAACAGGTGTGCAGAGTATCCAGGCCAAGGGAGTGGAATCGGCAGAAACAGTGAAGGTTTCGGGTACCCAGGAGAATAATGTGTTCTTTGAGTCCAGTCTGATTTCTAAAACTGTGTACAGCTCTAAACAGCATATTCCTAATTCTGCTGTCTTGGAGTAAAAGAGATAATCAAGTGCAAATGTGTTTTTACAGTTGTTAAATACAAATTCCTTTCCACGCCCCCAGCACAGCTCAGCTTTGCCACTCTCCCTCTTCAGGTCCTTTTCCTGTCAGGCCCCAAAATAACTGCTCCAAGGCCAGCCTGGTGAAGTCCTCAATAGTGATTTTTATTAAATTAGTTGCTTTATAAAACATTGCAGATGTTGTAATTGTTAACATAACAATTTGCCCAACTGTAGGAACTGCTGCAGTTTGCTAAGCAAGTTTGGTTTTTTATTGAAAGAAAACGGCCGAGTCGTGAGAGACCCGCCACAACCCAGGAGAGCCCCAAGGAAGGCGTGTGGCTTGGTTTTTTTTTTCTTTTACACTTAACCCCTTAATTAACTGCTAAAGAACACCCAACCCAGACAGCTGCATTAGTAGAAATTTAAATGAATGGAACTAAACTTCATCCTTGAGACACAAGTGGGTTTTGCCGTGCTCTGCCCCAGCAGGTGCTGTTCAGGTGTCAGGCTCTGGAGCAGTGGCTGTCCCAGGGGACACGCTCCCAGGTGCAGTATTCCACACTGAAGTTAGCAGTTCCCTTCCCAAAATACTGAAATCCTCAAGCTCTAACTCAAGACAAAGCGACTGGAACTCTACGTGCACACCCTGCCCTTGCTGCAAACTGCTCGTGCTCAGCCCTGGCCCTGGAGCAGGGACAGTTAAGGCCATGTCATGGAGCTGTGCTGGTTATAATCCTTCACCTTGTTCCAATTCCTTCCCAATTTAGTGGCTGTTGCTATAAAAAGCAGCAGTGCCCATTATCAGAATTTTGGGTTTTTTAACTGCAATTTCCAGACCTTTTCCCTTCTCTCCCCGCCCGGAGCTTGCGCCCGGACCCGGCCCCTCCAGCCCCCAGCACACAGATACTGCAATTCTGATTGTAGCATTTGGCAGAATTTAGAGGAAGAAAGGTTGTGCTACATGTTTAAGGGATTATGGGCAACAGAAAGACAACAGAAGGGAGATAAATGTCACATGAAGTCTTCAAAGTCTTGTACGTACTCGCCGTCGTAGCCGCCGTAGTCGGCCAGGTCGTCTTTCATGGTCGCCTTCAGCCCCCCGCCAGGCACAACACCTTTTTTCTTCTTTTTGGCTTTATTCTGTGCCAAGAGGACGAGGATGGTTATTGGGACAGGCCCGGAGCTCTGCCATTCCCCCAGCCAGGGTCAGCCCCGGGGCACTGAGCAGTCCCAGCCCTGCGCTGGTGTTTCCGCCCCACACGTTTTCCTGGGAATGCTGTGACAGTTGCAGGTGTCCCCAGAGCCCTGAGACCCCTTGTGCCTTTTATCCCATTTCCACTGCACTCCCAACGAGTGGCTACCAAAGGCAGGGGAGCCCCAAAAGCAGAGACCCCCAGAGGGACAGCCCCAGCCTTACCTTCTCTTGTTTTTGTTTTTCACTGCATAATACTGTCAGAGTGTTTGTGATCTTTTTCAAATCATCCACCTCCACTGCATCAGGGAAAAAAAAAAGGGAAAAAAAGATTCCTTATCAGTGTTGCTCTTCTAAGGCAGCTAAATAACATCCACAGTCTCTAAAACTAGAAATAAGCATTAGCGTAACTATGGGCAATTACTTGATTTAAATCAGCAGAACAGAGAGTGGGTGGTTCTGGTCCTTATAATCCCAACAAGGATTCCAGCTGGTTCCTTGGAAGCCTGAGCCTTGTAGAAGGTAAAACTTGCAAATAAAGTTACTGATCACAAGAGTCTTGCTGAGCCATTTGAACAGTAAAATACGGAGACAGTAAAATACAGCAGGCAAGGAGCACTGGGCTGACAATACATGATGGTGTTTATCAATAACGGTGGAAGAGGCTGGGAGTCCCTCCTGCTAGGAGCTCTGCAAGCCCTCCGAGATGGAAGCTGCCAGCTGGGATGATGGATGGACCCAGCTCTGCCTGGGATCGAGTTACCCCCAAAGGACAACAGGGTACAGGGCAGGGAACCATCCCAGCCCTGCTCCAGCCACCAGGGCACTGGAAAGGAGTTTCAATTCCTTCATCTCTGTTCTTCCAGAACAGCTAATCCACACTTCCAGAACTACACCAACTCCATTTTGTAGCAGTTTCCCTCCAAACCAGGTACTCCAGTTATCTGCCCCAGAGAATTTACTCGTATTATTTTAGAAACGGCTTCAAGACAAACGGGGTTTAGATCAGCGTAAAAACTCACACTTTTTAGGTGACTGTCTCCCTAACCCGCGTGCAGAAAGAGCAACTCTTGCACGAGGAGAGCAGTTAGTGGGAATGCAATCAGGGCAGTGCTTCATTCAGTCCAAGCCAGCAGAGCGCTCCCCTCTGCACACGCTCTGCACCCCGGCCCCAGCCCAGCCCTGGCAGCAGAGCTGGGGCTGGCTGCACTTACAGGAAATGCAGACGTCCCGGAGCAAGGCTTCCAAAAACCCGGCGTAATGTAACGACTTCTCGTACTGTGTGATCTTCTCCTTGAGCAGCTTCCCAAATTCCGTGAAGTCCTCTTTTGAAGAGGGATTCATAGCATCTATTCCACAAGTGCTATTTACACCTGCAGGGACAGGCAGGGCTGTTTCAGAGAACACGAGCTGTCAGCCCTGAGAGGGAACCCGCCTCCCTGAGCTCTGCTCCCCTCACAGCAAGGAAGGACTTCTGCTGCCAAACTCCGTAATTTCATAAAATCCTTGAGTGGTCTGGCTTGGAAGGGACCTCAAAACCCCTCCAGTGCCACCCTGTCAGGGCAGGGGACACCTCCCACTGTCCCAGGTTGCTCCAAGTCCATCCAGCCTGGCCTGGGGCACTTCCAGGGATCCAGGGGCTGCCACAGCTTGCGCAGCTGTGCCGGGGCCTGCCCACCCTCCCAGGGATCAATTCCTTCCCAATATCCCCCAACAGTGCCCTTTGCCAGTGGAGAGCCATTTCCCCTCTTCTGTCACTCCACACCCCTGTCCAAAGTCTCTGTCCAACCATTTTTGAAGCTGAGTCAAACTCAGTAATTGGACCCAGTTATTCCTGTTCTCTGGACAACCTGCAGGAGGAAGCTCCTTTTTCCCCCTCAAACAAACAATTCCTGCCTCAACCTCCCGAGTGCAGAACTCAGCTGAATCTTTTGCAGCTGTAGCCAGTGCCCACCCCCCAAGCACTGTGCTGTGTGACAGCCCCCTGAGCAACGAGCTGAATCATTCCCACAATCAAGGAAACGCTTGCACCTTGCAGCAATGCTGCTGTGCATCAGCATCTTGGCTGCTTCTTTGTTGTCAGTGCCATGAGCTCTGGGTGCTGAGAGCCAAACCCTGCTCCTGCTTTGCAGGGTGGTCCCAGGGCTTCACGGATTTCCTGCAGCTCTTAACTCACCGAAGGTTTCCTTTGCCAACTCCAGGTCCGACTCCTCCTGTAACTTCTTTAGCCGTAGTTTGTCTGCCAACTGTTCTTCTGGTGTGAGCTCCTTCTGTTCCTCGGGTGCCTCTAACTGCAGGCCAGGCCCATGGGGAGAAGGTGGCACGGTAAAGACACTGCAGAGCCAGCGCATCACCCGCTGCCACCTCGGCTGGGGGGAGCCCGTCCCCAGAGCCTCGGGAAACTCCCCCAACACCCAGCTCCCACTGCTGCCTGTTCCATCACCTGCTGCACACAGAGGGACTGGGATAGCACCGATCCCTTCACCGGGTAAATTACGGGGGAATTAAAGCTCCCAGTTGGGATCACCTGCAAGACCTAAGTTTGGTTAATCAGATGAATCAAGACCTTTTCATAGCTTGCTCAACCTCCAAAAAACCAAATCAAGCCCACTCACTGAATTTTATGTGACCCAGAAGAAATCACGCTTTACCCTTTTTTTAAGCTCCTCTTGCTTTTTCTTCTGTAGCTTTTCTTTTTCTTTGATTTTTTCTGCTATCTTCTTTTTTTCTGAAACTTTCGGTTCTGTAAAAGGTGGAACAACAAACACAGCTCTCAGAAGTCTGATTCCTTTTCTCCCCCACAATCGTAGAAACACTGGAGGCCAGCGAGCTCAGCTCCTGGGACTCAGCACAGTTGGAGATTTCTGTTCAACCCAGCCCCACACACAACCAGAGCCAGGGGTTACCTTAAAACCTCACCTTGTTTTACCTCTGTCTCCTTCACCTCCTCCTCTTCCTCCTCATCATCCCAGTTATCCTGCAAAACAGTTAACACTCTTTTACAGCCACCTGCAAGCTCCTCCAGCGCCCACAAACGCACCGCCCCGGTGTCAGAGTGAGGGAGCCAGGGGAGCCGGAGCTCAGGAGTTTTTGGAGCTGCCCATGCTGGCTGGGGCCAATTCTTACCATGAAAAAAAGCAGGTTTTGGTCAAACACTCTGCTTGTGTCAGCGATGCCACAAACAGCCAGCCAGGCCCCACACAAGCAGGACTTTATTCTCATTTCTGGCACTGCGACACACTGACCATCACCGAGTTGCCAGCCCAGGTGGGACCACGCCAGACCAGCAGAGCTCTCCCGTGCCACAGCCCCTCTCCTGTGCTGGCAAAAGCATTCCCGTGGCTGCAGGGCTTTCCTGGGAGGCTCCAGCAGGGGTGCAGAGCCCCACGTCCCAGCAGGATGTGCTGATCCAAGCAAGGAGAAGCCCAGCCCGTGCACAGCTCACCCCGGATAATTGGCACTTGTAGGGGACGCCTTCCCTGCCACATTCCACGCAGCCGACTCGGATTTGGAGCAGCAGCATTTGAGCTCACATCTAATTAAGTTTGTTACACCCACTGCTTAAATAGCTCCACTCAGCACTGCAGAGCTGCCTCAGCCCTGGCCAGGCTGGGAGTCAGGTGGAAACTGCAGAGAAGGGAGAAGGGCAGCCTGGCATCATCCCTGGCACTGGGCATGGCACAGAGAGCACGGAGTCCAGGCCATGAGACGTGTCCCAACGCCATCCTGCCAGCCAGGCCTGGGTTATAACCCAGGGAATCACCAGCCCTGGGTTATACCCAGGGAATCGCCAGCTCTGTTTTATAAACCCAGGGAATCGCCAGCCCTGCCAGCCCTGGGTTATACCCAGGGAATCGCCAGCCCTGGGTTATACCCAGAGAATCGCCAGCCCTGGGTTATACCCAGGGAATCGCCAGCCCTGCCAGCCCTGGGTTATACCCAGTGAATCGCCAGCCCTGCCAGGCCTGGGTTATGCCCAGGGAGCTCTCGAGGAAGAGCCAAGTGCCTCAGTGCTGTGTCCCTGCAGGGATGCTGTCCTTCCCCCAGAACAGCTCTATCCCGTTTTTTCAGCCCTCCTGCTGTGTCCCTAAGGACACCAGGGCTCCCGAACGCGCGTGGCAGGGACCGGGCACCCAGCTCTGGGGTGGGAGCAGGCCCTGCCCCGCTCTGGCTGTGCCAGCACTGAGTCAAGAGATGAAAATTCCCTGGCAGCGGGCCCGACTTCTGGGAAACGTGTGCTGGGGAAGGCTGAGAGGAGTTTTGTTACCAAAGGTGCTAATTTTAAACCCGGGAAGTTGACGTTTCCCAAATTAACAGTTGCTGCAAGTTCATTACTGAAAACCCTTCCAAAATACAGATCTGCAGATCCAAAGCACGTTCCAAAATGTGAGAGCCTTAAAAGCAAGCCGTGGTCAGAACACACTTGGTGCTGCCGCCTCAGTCCACGTCATTTCCCCACGTGGGGATTTCCCCACCGTGGGCCCTCGCACGGAGGGATCCAGAGCTGGGGCCTTTGGGAACGCGGCAGGAAGAGCAAATCAAAGGGAAATAAACCAAAATAAAGCACCTTTCTTCCCTGGATCCTCTCTGGATGCAGCTCTGGCACTAAATCCCTAAGCCCTTGGAAATAGTTAAGCAGCTGCATCCTCACTACGTGTAAGATGTAAAATGTCTTCCCATGCCAGAGGCAGGGCTGGATGGGATATGGGGCAGGAATTGTTCCCTGGGAGGGGGGCAGGGGCTGGGCTGGAATTCCCAGAGCAGCTGGGGCTGCCCCTGGGGCCCGGCAGTGCCCAAGGCCGGGCTGGCCGGGGCTGGGAGCAGTGGGAGCGTCCCTGCCATGGGCTTTAGGATCCCTTCCAGCCCAAACCAGTGGGGGATTCCCCGTGGGGAGTATCTGCTCCTGAACAGGAGAGCCCTCAGCGGGCTGCGAGAGAGCCTCTCTGGGCACATTCCAGCAGCAGGNGCGAGAGAGCCTCTCTGGGCACATTCCAGCAGCAGGAAAGCCTCTCCCTTCTGGGGAAGGAGGGAAAGGGAATGGCACCAGCACTGTGAGCCAC
>VWZN01016109.1:0-79341 GCA_013396955.1 Regulus satrapa
AGCTGTTCCAGGGCTCTGCCCCCCTCAGTAAATAAGTTCTCTCTTATGTTGATGTGGGATTTAGTGTGTTTTAGTTTTGGCCGTTGCTCCTGTCCTGTTGCCGAGCACACTGAAAGGAGTGTGGCACCATCCTCTTGGCACCTGCCTTTGAGGGGTTTGTATGCGTTAATGAGACCCCCTCAGACTTCTCCAGAATAAAGAGGCCCAGCTCCCTCAGTCTCTCCTCATAGGAGATGCTCCAGATCCCTCCTGGTTTTGGCCTCCACTGTGCCTCTCCAGCAGCGCCTTGTCTTTCTTGTACTGAGGAGCCCAGAAGTGGGCAGAGAACTCCAGGGGTGCCTCACTAGGGCGGAGTGGGGCAGGATCACCTCCCTGACATGTTTAGTCCAACCCCTGCTCCATAAAGCTTTTGCTTTATACACACCCCAGCCTGTACCTGTTCCCATCTAAAAGAATGCCACAGTATCCCACAGCAACCTGGTTCTTCCACACAGGAGAAACTGTAGCAGGCTCGCCCCATGTGGCTTCCTGTCAGGATATAACTCATATTTCCATAATATATGTTAAAAAATTTGATGAACACAGAGACTTTTGCATAAAATATTGACTTTACCAGCCATCGATAAGCCAGTACATTTTCTCTAGCAAGTCTGAACACTTTGCCATTAACACTAGACCTAAATAGGCAAGTAAAATATTTCATATTTGTTCTAGAAAGCAGCACTAGAAGTTACAATGTAGAAACAAACATTAAAAAAAGGTTAATCAGACAACAATGACAAAAAAGTAGTAGTGCTAAGTTGAAGGTTGGAACTGATAATCTTAAAGATATTTTCCAACCTTGATGATTCTATGATTCTAAGGTACCTCAGGTCTTGCTCATTAAACCTGGTGTTCCCACACTGCACTCCTGTATTTCAGTGTTCTGATCACTGGTAGTTTGTCCTAGACACTGTACTGTATTGAGTTTAAAATATCCCAATTACATGTAGTGAACTAATGCTATCATCATCTACTTCCAGAAGCTGCTGAGCCACTCCTGTTAAAAACCCTTCACCTTCAAGGCTCTGCAGACTCCGGCTTTCAGGAACAGAGGATGTTTCTGCCTCCATGTGCAGAGGATTCAGCCATGCTCACTGGGCAAACTGCCAGTAGGAAGCAGCATGTGAAACTCTTAGCAAGGTATGATAAAACCTTTTTTTACACAAACTAACCAATTCATCAGAAGTACTAAAAGCAGACACCACTCCCTTAGCTTACCTGCTTTCTTAAACTGTTTCATCAGTTGTCTTCTTGAAAATCCTTTTAATAGAAATCTTCAGAAGAAAAAAACTAGACTGGAAATAGGCCAGGAGGGATAAAACAGAGCCAAACAACCAGACTTGACAGTAGCAAAGTGCAGAGGTTGTTCTGGAGAGCACTATACAAAGGTTAACTGCTGCAACTGCCATTTTCTCTGCTCCAATCTGTATTTGACCTTCAAATAATTGGGTAGGGTAGGCCAACTGTTTTTACCTTTTTTTTTTTCTTTCTTTTTTTTTTTCCCCCTATATTACTGCAGAACCAGTTACTGAAATCTTTTCATTTCAATTTGAAATTATACGGACAATAAAGTCGGGATACAGAAGAGCCTGATGAGAATGACACAAGCCTTGGTTTAAATGTAGGAACTCTGACAACAAGGGGTTGTAATGCCAAGAGTGCAGCGTCTTTCAATGGCAGAGCAGAGGGCCAAGAAATGAGGGTATTGATGAACTTTCAGGGTCCTTGCGCCGGTTTCTTCTCAGGGTACAGAACACTTTGTATACTTTGTAACCCACCATGTCTAAACAGCAGCTTGGAAATGAAGTAACATGTGACAGCTAGAAAGTAGCTACTTGTGCAGGAAATCCTACCTAGCTGGGGAAACAGAAACAGGCCTGCCTGACATGGTGGGGACAATCACCAGCTGTTCTTAACTGCAGTTTCCCCACAGTATTCCTGCTAAAATCTGTGTTGGTACAACAAGATAGGGACTTCTTTTGGAGCTCTGATGCCCAAAGGAATATTGTCAGTAGGGGAGTATGGAAGATCCCCACAGTTACAAGTAGCATCTACGAGAAATACCGATTTTGTGTCTTCCTTTGCAGATTTTAAACTGTGAAATCTATCCTAACTGTTGGTGAGGTAGCAGTACATTCAAAGCTAAGTTCCTGTACAAGATCCTTAACTGAACCTTACATATGCTACACACCAGCAAACATCTTGCTCGGGATCTGGTTGTGCCATTGCTTCAAATAGGCCTAAAATCAGACTGCTCCTGAAGAGGGAGGGTGACCAACTTCTCTGAGCATGTTGCACAGCTTTTCCTCTTCTCCTCTGCCCATCCTTGCATCCTTTCCACGTCCTGCCAGCCTTCTCAAGGGAACAGCACCCTTGATTCTGTCTGCAGCCATATGGTCAGAAGGTAAGGCAGCTTGAGCCATGATTTCAGATCAAGTTTCCTGATTGTTCCGTGTTCACTGTGCTCTGGCTTTCTCTGCTGAGCAGTCCCAGAGCTCATGAATCAGATTCCTTTCAAATCAAGATGAAACAGAAGATTTAGTCTGAGAAAGCAGCTAACACATCCCAGGTGCTAATGAGTATTCAGTCCAACAGGACAGACAAGAGCTAGTCTGGAGCAGAATTCCAGCTCCCTTATTGTGCAGATGGGGAGTCCTCAGCACCTTCTCATGTGCTCCATAGACCCGCTCTACTGGAATTTCCTGCCTGCTGATGTAGTCAAAGCCACAGAAGCATTTTAGCAGCACAGCAGCATCTATTAGCTCGAGGTCTGTACCATGCTCACTGATTTGAGAGCAGTTGTTAAAATACTGGCTGCACTGAGGAAGGGAATGAAAATTTTTCTGTCACCCCTGCTGTTTTAAACACTGTTCTTTAGACAGATGTAGACATTTGGCTCGACCATCATCTCACTGACACGGAGTTATCCGTGTCAGTTGAATGAGTTTAGGAAGGATAATTTGGTCTTCTCTAACCTGTGGTTTAGAAGAGGTACATAAAGTAAATTCTTCCAATGAGGCCAAGTGTAAGTCAAATCATGGTTATGGTGCTAAACTCCACAGTACTTTGTATTGCCCAAAGATACATTACATTGGTTGTGCACCCAATTTCAGCTGCAGAAATCAAATTTTAAAAAAAAACTTCATAAATATATTTGCATCAGGAAACTAGAAGTTTATTTTAGACATATGGCTACTTCATCTTTCTGGATGGCTGGTGGTATTTACAAACACAGAAGAAAAATATTAAAATGAAGGCAGGTATCATGGAAACAATGAAACAATTTTTATATTAAGTTTTTGCTTCTAACAGATTGCCTGTTTTCTGTCTACACAGTATAATTAAGTGAGCATTGCCCGGCTGTTGCTGTTCTTCTCTGCATGTGTCACTGATAGTGGCAAAGTGAGATGACAGTTACCTAAACTGGAGTTGGGTGACTCCCCCGCTCCTTTGTCAATGTCCTTTGTTTTGTCTCATAATTCTTTGAAACATAACCTGGCCAGATCCCAGCCTCGCTTTTGCCTTTGTTGGCCCAGGCTGATTCCATTCTTTGGCTGAAGAGTAAGGCCTGTGGTCAAATCCCTGCGATCACGGTGCTGATGTGCTCTTCAATGGCCTTGTAAGGATGGCTCCATCCTCAACTGTCCCAAGTGTACTGGCAACAGCAGCCTGAGCAAGTCCCTTCTCTGGCTGGACATACGGTGCTTTCTTGTTAGAACATAAGGGGGATGATCTGGATCAGTCCAGTATTACTATAACTCACAACTTCTTTTGTTTCCTCCATTGTTATCCGAATGGTAAAAAGACCTTAAGATAGCCTCAGCTTAGACAATGTCACTGGGAGATCACTGCCCACAACTCCCCCTCCATTCCCTGAATCCTTGTGCTGCACCACCGAGTGCTTATTGCGGTATTGTGTTGTTAAAACAGCAGCTTAAGCATTCACAGGATGAAATTCCACCTTGTGTCAGCGCCTCCACTTTGATCTACTGAAGAGGCGAGTTATTTCTGCAACTCTGACCAAGTGTGATGGACTGTAAAGCAATAGCTGAAGTCATGGTATACATTGCATACAACAGTCAACATTTCTTCCACATTCCTAGGACTTGCCTCTGAAACCACGTACAATGTGATTAAAACGAGGATGCAAATGTATGGACAAAGAGCCTTGCTTCAGAACATACAATCACATCTTGTTAGCTTCAGTGTTAACTACTAGACTAGACAGCTTATTAAATACATACACGGAATAACTGGATTTTTCCATGCCTTCCGTCCACGTTTTGGCGTCAGGGCATTATGTGCAGCAGAAGCATGAAAGCTCAGCTATGACTGACATTTGCTGAGATACTGCAAAAATGCATTGCTGACATAAGTACATGCAACCCTGTTTACCAGAGCAGGAGCTGCATGCGCTCAGCCCTGCTAGAATTCAGGCCAGTTAGCTACCATGTGCCAGATTTTGCCTTAAAAAGGGTTCTCAAAAGATTGCCAAAACCAAGTCTAGTAAGAGCTCATCACTACAAAATCCAAACAGTAGTGAGTAAAGAAAATGTGTGGAGGCGTGGGAGGAGACCAACAGGCTGTGCAATTGCAGTTTGAGCAATGTATGGATTCCAAACTGAACTGCAATTGCCAGCCACTGCTGTCCTGAATTGTCACCTCGCTAGTCCTAAATGTCTCCATGTAGTGCACAGGGTTTCATTTCATTTGCAGAGTACCTTAAAAAGAGGAAGTGGAATTCCACTCACTGTGGAATTCCAATCATTGTAGCCTGATGGATGGGAATGCAGTACATTGTCAGACCAAATCTGGTGCTGCAAATTTTCCAGAGACTCAGTTCTTACTGTCACATCTTACTCAAAATTAATTCTGTTCCTTCATCAGTGATAGCAAGTGGTTTTAGATAAGCACAAGCTCACACTCAAGTAAGCACCCTGTGAAAAGAATATTCAGCAGGCTGTGAAATAATGATCAGCTCTGCAGTTCCCACTGGAGCATGAAAAACATTCTCAACATCCTTTAGTTACCATAGAACAGCAACTTGTGCTACACAGACTACAAACAGCTGTAACCAGCAACCTGGAAAATGCTAGGTTCTTGTGCAGCACCTGATGCAGAAACATCCAGAAGGGAAATTCATCCACCTTTGAAGTCTGTAAAAACAAGATACAAGGACAAGATACATACAAACAGAATAGATTCATAGACTGACTCAACTAAAACCCTCTCCTCAGCTGACAAAATTGTCTGCAAAAGGAAAAATGTGTATGGAGAGCTTCATAACAGAATAGACCATTTCCAAGTTACTAGGTTTGGGTTGTTTGATGATATTTAGGGAAGTATTTCTGATAGCAGTGCAAGAAAATTACAGCACTTAAAGTTTTTAATGCTAATATTGCACTATTTTGGGGTATTTGGATTGGTTTAGTATAACCAATTAATGCTATTATTTATAAAACTATCAACATTTATAATATTTAAAATTTTAATTCATAATTCAATATAAACATAGTATTTTAAAATCTAATTTTTAATCTATAGTGACTTCTTACTTATTGCAATTTCTTCAAATTATGTTAAGATAAATATGAAATACTTAATGCAGAATTCGAGGCCTTTGCCTGCATCCATGCTCGAAAGGCCTACTGAATACATAGATGATCCACAGTTACTCCAGCTTGTTTGCTTTTCTCCATTTGATTCTTGACTCAAGTTCTATGACACTCTTCAAATGAGCTCAGAAGTTATTCGTTTCTTTAGTCTTTAAGTGAATTTCTGTATTCAAGTAACTGAATTTGACAAAGTTAAAGGATAAAGTTATTGATGGTAACTCGTACAAAGCGAAATTTCCCCAACAGCCACATTTTCCTAAGGTGTGCACATTTAGAAAGGTGTAAGAGAGCTGTAATGACCAAATAAAGCGGGGTTTATTTGTGCTGTAATGCACAGGAGAGAAAGTGGAAAAAAAAATCCTCTTCAGCCTGACCTCTGCAACACAACAGACTTTGACTATTCTTGTCCTTTGGAAGTAGAGCTGCATTAGAAGCCCTTCGAGGTGGAAATCATTCAAGAATGGATGAAATGGGTCGATACCAGAGCATTCTCTGATTGTGCACCACCAGAACATCCTTCCACATGCAAAAACAGTGACTTCAGTTAGGCATGAAACAATTTGTTCAGCTCATCTTCAGTAATAACGTTATTTAGCTGCTAATGAAGTTAAGAAAGAAGAAAAAAAGAAAAAACCTGCAATGTCTGTGCAGCACATCACCAATAATTGTAAGAAATTTCACGACATGAAAACAGGTATAGGAACAGTAGGAAGATCAGGCTTTTTTATCTAAAATGATGTTACAGATAAAGCTACATCACAGGCCCAGGCTCAGGCACTACAGACTATGAATCAACTTGACTTTCACATACGTCTATTATGTTAGTTCTTTCCCTCAGACAGCTGCCTTCATATTTGAAGAATATTAATTTATTTTCAAACCCTTAGTCAAAGTACTGCACGTGTTTCTGACCAAACCTTTGGGTTTTCTGTAAAAGCTTCTGTTGTGGCAGGATTTTCCTATCAAACCATTGAAAAGTAGAGCTCTCTCTTTACAGTGGGCACCCTGTGCCTCCCATCCTGAAGATCACATCAGAGCATCACTGCAAACCACACCAGACTCTGCACACACCCAGACCCCGCAGGCTTTAACCACACTCCTGCACCTCAATCCTTGTGGGGACTTTCAGATGACAGAAGCTTCCTTTGCAGCAGTTTTGTTACATGGGAGAAGCGTGTCCCCAGAGGACAGAAGCAAATTGGTTTGATGCTTAGAAAGTAAACCAGAGAAGGCACTTAGCATCACCCATAAATCTCTGACCCACGTGAGAACGTGGATAACCTGCTGTGCCTCTCCCACCCCTCTTCCGAGCCACGAGAAGTACAAGCAGGATGTGCAAGTCAGATGCTTTCTAAATTAAGACCAACATAAAGTTTTGTATATAGGAGCAAGACCGGGTGATCTTTTCTCTGTAGTTACTCTTGAAAGCTTCTTAACTTATTTATGAGGAGAAAAGAAGTAAAACTTGTGCATTTACATCACATCCCTGCATGTTTCCAAGAAAGGCCTAAGGGCTTTCATTTCAGCCAGTATATAAAGCGTATTCTTTTGTGGTTTTATTTCCCAAGGTTGATTTTGTAAAATGAACGTGCTTGAATTTTAAAGAATGGATTCTGGTAGAAATATTTTTAAAGGTTTAAAATGAAAGACAAAAGGCAGTGAGGTATGAGCAGCCTTGTTCTATGTAGCAGATTTTAAACTGTAATGGGAGGCCACCAAGCAAAGACAAAAATTAGGTACTGCTGTGACCAGTCAACTCCACTGTCCTGCCTCATTACCAGAGGTTAAAAAAACCCCACAGCAGACCTGAAGAATTAGAGCAAGGAAATCATGCCTAGCCAGTCATTTTCTGAACACACCCTGAAATACTCTGAATTCTTATGGGCAATCCTCATTTGAGCTTTGAGAATACCTGAAAACATGCAGCAGTATGGAAAAAAAACCTCTAACTTAAATTCTTCTGTGCTTGAGGAAATACCTTCACAGGCCATACTTTTCTCTCCACAATATCCCCTTTCATATTTACTTAACCTCTTTTGCTATTCCTTGTTTTCTTCTCAGGAATCTTCCATTCAATTGTCCTTTTCCTCTTGTTTTATTGCCTGTGCTCTACCAAAAATGCAGCAACTGATAAAAAACCTCTCTTCACTGCCCTCTTTTCTCACTGCTTTTTTGAGTCTGATTAGGAGTGTCTTACAAAAAGGAAGTGAAAAATTCTTACCTAACTGGCAAAGGTGAGGCTTTACAGTTCATGGCTTTCTTCTAAGTTACAGGTCTATCACGGAAGTTTAATTCTCCTAAATTGGTTGGTCAGGTCAAAAAAGAAATCCCCCAATCAAAACCTAGAAGATGGAAAAAAGCTGATTCACACCTGAAGTTGTGTCAAGATAGGTGAAAAGATTCCCCTACTGGGCACTGGAAATACCTTTCAATATATTTTAATTTCTAATACTTTGATTTAAAAAACTAAACAGAAGAGAAATTTACCTCAGCCATAATAAAGATATTTATTAAGTTGAAGGCATCCTAATAACAAATAAAAAACCCCTCTATGACTGATAGGTTTCTTACTCTCTGTTACTTTCTACAGTGAGAAGGAAGTTAGTTGAACCCTTACCAAACACGAGTCCCCTAACTTCAATTACTTTGGCCCATGACCATGAGCTACAACTTCTTGTTATTTCAGTCTGCAAGCCTGCAAATGAAATCTGCATTTTAAAGGATGAACTTTAGGAAGCCTAATGGGTATTCCCCGATTCTGTCCAGTACATATCACCATCGTAGCAGGGATTGGCTTCATGCTCTCATACACTTTGAAAAAACATGGCTGTAGAGCACACAGCAACAGAGACAAAAGGCCAAAATTGATTTGATTTCTTCTCTGCAAAATATTAACCCTAAATAAAAACTGAACCTTCCAGTAGGCTAATAGAACTCTAGAAATAAAGGGAAACATCACAAGAGTTTAGGAGGTGCTGAAACATTTGTTTTGAAGTTTTATTACAAAAATATATTTGCAAACATACAAAATTTTGGATGAAAAAAATGCTCATTCTTAAACATTTATGCAATAACTTAATAACTGCAAACATACATAGGTGCTATAAAACCCACACCATACCAAAAACGTTAATGATGCAGTATCTACATTTTTTGACTTGCAATCATTCCGGTTTCCAGAAATCTTTCCTGAAGCCCCCTTCCCCATGGTCTTCATATTGAAAGAACATGCAAATGGCTACAACTGGTGCATATGCAGAAGTGATAAAACTCAGAAAGTACTAAAAGCACATAATGTACATAAAAAAACCTAACTAACCATATGCCCATACACTGAATAGATAAAAATAAATACACCACCAAATCAGAGATACTGCAACTTTTCCAACTTGAAGTGAAAGGAAGATATTGCATCTTAACATTTTCGTAACATTGCCAGACAAACATGAGGTGATACATATTGCACACATTCCTCTTGTTAAGATATGCTGTACAAAGCAACCCAAGTACCTGGCAAAAAGGTGGCTGATTTGCTTAGAATACTTTTAAAACCCATGAAGTCCCAAATTAAAGTTTGCTTTCCAAATTATTTCAGAAATTCTATCAGTGACTACACATGGCATAATGGGTTTCAGAAATAAACCAAAAATAAAGCAATTAGAAATGCAAGCAAAAAGGATACATCCAGCAGCAAGTGATTAAATATTGATATTGAGTATTTATACAGAATTACACATTTTTATATTAAATCAGGATGAATCGCTAGAATTTTTTTTAATCACTCATTCTGCAAATCTTGTTTAATTTGGAAAGATATTCTGCTTCTAAAGTTAATAGCTGTTAGGCACCTTTCATATAAACTTTGCATTGTTAAATAACAACAGATAAAATCTAACTACCAAACTGAGAATTTTGATTTTCCTGAACAATTCAGCAGCTGTAGGTTTTAAAACTGTCTTTGATCACAGAAAAAGTAAAAATCCAAACTCAAACCTAAAGTAACTTGAGCCACAAAAAACATGCTTAAGTAATCATTAATTTGAGGAGTGTAGTCTGAACTAATCATCTTTTGATTCCCAGAAAGAATAGATAAAATCCCCATTAAGCCAGAAGTTAAAAAAAAAAAATCACTTGAAAATGGTCACAATCATTTCCTGTGATGCCCCAAAGTAACTTGCTAGACACTGGTTATCCCTACATGTGGATAACACAAATCAAGCACTTCAACAAGGTGGTAATTTCAAACTTACACAAAAAATTTAAAAAATTAATTTAAAATACAGAGTCCACATAAAAAAAAAACCCAAAAAACAACAAACCAAACCAAACAGCTTTTACACTGTAATTGAGCTTGTGTTTTACAATGAGCTTTTAATTAAAGGAGGTTATCTATTAGGGCCACTCCCCTGGCACTTGTCACAGGTCTGCAGTGGGGGGTCCCGTGTCTGCTGGCCCCATGCAGGGGATGGAACAAACACAAACACATGCACTCATTGAAGGTGTAAAGTTCGCTGTGGACGCTACAATTTCTACTCTGGTTCTCTGCCAGTTCATTTGGGAAGCCTGGGCAGGGAAGTAAACCATTAATCTGTTGCTACCAGGACACTACAAAACCGAAGTGAAGTAAGGATCTGCCAACCGCTTGTTCCCAGCTGCCCAGAAACCCCAGCAGATAAGGATATCCAAAGTATTATTACGTTTGTATATGGCTGAAGAACTCCAAATACAACTCCCTCCTATCATTTCTATCCATCTTTGGATGTGACTGTATTTAGCAAACAGTGCCAGTGTGCACTGTCAGCTTCCAACCTTTCCGTTCCTAGGAACGCTTATCAAATCTTGCATCGAAGAAACCAGAAGCTGCCCGTGAGAAGTGAGAAATTACAGACTCAATCTTTGCTAAATCTAGGTAAGATCAACCCTCTATTTGGCTTAGACTGTCAATTATTTTTAATTTTTTTTTCAGAGGAACTGCTCCCTTCAGTTTGTTCCTTTCAGTTGAACTTTTCCTAAAAAGCCCAACACAGAATCAGTTCAGACCTTGAAATTAACTTAAATCTTACAGTTTATGTGCATACATAGTACTGTGACTCCAAAATTTATGGAAGAAGCTCCTATCCTCCTTAAGAAGTTTGGGTTTGTATTGCTGAATTCAAACGCTACCATTAAATCCAATATATTTCTTGATGAATGCACACTAGCATCTTTCCCTGAATCTTGAATACTTTTCTAACAATATACTATATACTTTAATTGGAAACACTGAACTCAAAAGGCTGAGAAGAGCTTTTCACAAGGCAGGTAGTGCTAAACAAAATATATTTTCCACTAAAAAGCTAGGAAAAAAACTAAAATATTTCAAGTACATAAAAACGTAAATATTTGTCGTATCTAAAACATCCTGATTTGTGAACAAGTCACAATTAAAGCTCAATTACTAGTTTCCAATGAAATGGCCATACACCTTGACTACAACAACATTAACTAATCCTTAGGATATCTATGCATACATATATGTTGTAAGGAGAAAAACAATCTTTTTCTTCATATTTCAATAGTGCTTGAGGGAAAAGAATGAAGAAGTGCATCACAACTCACTACAGATTATCTCTTTCCTCAATAACCCAACACTCTTCTACTGAAAAAGCATCTTTTAAAACTACTATTGCTGGAAAAGGTTGGGACCTGAACTCAGATTAATGACCTTTGCATGCCTTTAAGAAATAAATACAATCCATGGGTAAACCAACACAGCAGCATAAGAAAGTAAAATTTTAAAAATTCTGATTTCAAATGGGAAAGTACCCAGTTAAATTCTTAGTGAATAGTGATTTACTAAATCACAGGTACAAAGCAGTAATATTTTAATTAGATAAAGTCAGACTATGAAGCGTACACTAATAATATGGGGAGAGGGCAACAAAAAAAACCCATGCATATGTTTCCCATCTGCATAGTTTTCAACACTGCAGTTCCAAGACAACTGAGAAGTGAAAGCCAACTATGGTGTGGTCCATCTTTAAGCTAAAAGGGAACAAAATGTTTAAATTTTATCAAACACTGCTGAACAGGAAGAGTCTTCCAGTGGTGGTCTCCTAACTCTAAATTTTAAATGAGAACCTCAACATGCAACTACTTTGTTGCTTAAAAAGAACCAAGGTACAATCAGTGAGGATTTTGCATATTTCAAATGTTGCCTTTTTCCAGAAGATGGCCTTACTCACTTGGGTGTTTTATGTCAGTAACGCAGAAACAGATAAGATTAATGGAATATTGAAAAGATCAATGTACAGGCATTCTCCAGAGACTGCCAATGTATTGAGTTAATCACATTTTTAGACCTTTTGTTAAAGATTTAACTCCAATGGCCTGGTTTCCAGACCCTCCAGCTTCATCACAAGGCATTTTGCTTTCATTTTCCTCAGTCCTTCTAACTGGAAATAGGTTCCCACAAGTGAATTTAGTTCTGATGTGCTGTAGTGTACTATACTGTGCATTTGCTGGTTGAAATAGTTTTGAGTCTGTAATCCTTGAACAGTGAATACAGCCAGAAATGAGAGCCAGAGCAAACATCTGCACATTCCCTTAATGCTAATGAGAGCTCAAATGCAACTTAAGTCCCCTCCCCAATAAAAAAAAAGGTTTGCTGGTGATGATCACAGTGAAAACCTAGATCATTCTGAGAACATGACTTTCATAAGGATTTAAGGAATAATCTTTCCTAACAGGTTCAAATTCAAGACATTGAAAACTAAATATTCTTTTACAAAAATATTAGTTTTATAGATGAGGCATAGTTGTTTCTAAAATGAACATATTTTAAGCAGATTCAGCTTCAATTATAGCTTAATGTTGTCTGTACTCTTGGTGAGGACTTGCAAGTAGACTTCATGGATAGTGCTGAGAAAACGGGAATCATTCTGCGGGAAAAACAGAAACATATTAGAAACCTTTGTGAAAAGATGCAATAAAAAGTTTAATTTAATGCCACTTCAGCTGCGATTTCCTACAAGGATTCCTTGCAGCTGGAAAGGGAAGGAGCTGTGTGCCTGCATAAAAGGTGCTTTTGGAACGCACAGAGGTTGGTGAACCATGATGCTGGGCAGCAGATAAAGGCATCACCAGACACTCTGCATGCTCAGACAAACAGACAGGGTCACTGTGTCAGCCTGGCCACATTTTGCTTCCCTCCAGGGTCCAAACCATAGTTTTAGGCACAAAGAATCCCACTCAGTGTACAGGCTCCCAAATCAAGTCTGCCCAAGTGTCAGACGTGATGCTGCTGGTCAGGCAGACCCGCCCGAACGGGACTGCAGTGTGCTCTACAACAATTCCCATGGCAGTGCGTGGCTGGGAAGTGAACTGCTTTCATCTATGGGCAATACAGATATTTCTTGAGTCTGATTCCTTCAAACCACAAGTTACAAAACTGGTATCTAATCAGTTATCTTGAGGGCATAATACTGTCTTTACAAGATCTGAACAGCAACTGGCATCCTGCTTAGAGTGCTGTGTGAGTACTCCCATGCTGGAGGATATGCCTATTTTAGTCTTCATTCAGGTCTCTCTCTGGAAAGACTGGAGACAAATATCCCTGTCAGCTTTCTAAAATCACCACTCAGAATACTGGCAGGTGAGCTCAGTTCCAAGATTAGTTTAAGTCTTTAATTAGAAAACCCACACACACCAGTAGAAGAAAAGGTTATGTAAAAAGGAACGAATAAATCAGGCAATCTAATGATGGGATCTGGTAATGACCTTTTTGGTCCTAACAACTTGGTCACTGAGAAGATATTGTTTGTTATTTTTAAACTGCATTTTGGGTATAAGCTCTAGTAAGACACGGCATGGAATGAGCAAGAGAATCCTGAGCTAAGAAAGAACTGTTTGTCATTCATGCCAACTTCACCATGACATTAGAGGTCAAAATCATCTCAATGCACAGCTGCTCCCAACATCACAGATTTAATTCAATGGAACTTTTTAGTTCCTAAAAAAAGCAGAGCTAAAACTTAGCAATTTCCATCTCAAACAAACACACTGAAAGTAAAGGTGAGGAAAGGTTCTAGGGAACTGAAAACAGGAAAGCTTTCCTTGGGGAAGTGGAACACTTACAAAACCAGCAAAATTAACTGCCCCCCATACCAGCTTGTACTACTGCAAGTTAGTCCTCACTTGTCTACAAATTCATATAGATGGGAAAGGACACATCCCAGGTACTCTGTTCTTCTAAGTCTTCCACATCTCAACCAAAAGCAGCAAGCTGTGCCATACTCTGTGTTCAGTATGGAGCAATCTGCCCCTTCCAACAGAAAAGAACATCTTTTGTAATCTTTCAGGGCAAGAGGAGTTTCAGGGGTACAGAATTTGTCAGTGCTGCCTTCTGTGCTTGGAAGCCCATCCCTCAGAAACCGAGCTCTGTACAGACACTACCTTTATTAGATGTATCAGTGCTTCTTGAAGCTGAGACCTGCTGAGAACAGTAGGAGGTGTAGTCTGAATTTCTGTTGTTCCAAGCGTTAGAGGCGAAGAAGAACTGGCTTTACTCTCCACTTCAGTAGCTTTTGTAGCTGATTGCTGAAACACACTTGGAGACAAGAGCACTGAAGGCGTTACTGTCGTTGTGGCTGTAACAAACTGTGGAGGTGCAACCTGTAAAAGAACAGAAAATTAATAAGCATTGTGTTCAGTAAGAATGAATGATGCTGTAAAGGCTGGAGAGACGAGCATAAAGAAAACAAAATGAATTGCAGCCACAATTATACAGTCAGATAGTGCAGAATAGCTGCTCTTAATCAAGAAATGAAGATAAGTACCGAAAGTACTTCTCATTTTCAAAGCTGGAGAAGACAGCAGCCTTGAACATTCTTGTATGCAGACTCCTTCCTACTCTTGTGGTTGCTACCTTCCAGAATTTTTAGAACATAACACAAACAGTGCAAGTTGAGCTTTTAACCTAAGTAATAAAAAGGAGCCTGTAGCTGTTTTGCAAATTATTTTCCTTCGGAGTTTTCAGAAGGACCAGTCCTGCTTCCTGCATCCCCACTTCTATGGTCTTCCACAAATACTCTACAAATTTAAAGTACATCTCAAACTTGTTTAAAGAGAATTCTGAATTATAATTAAAGCATTGCAGTGTACTGAAATATTCTCATTTTGTTGTCCCTTGGGGGGATGTGGGATGGAAATATTTTGAGGACCATCTTTCCACCTCATCTTTCCACAGGCCATTTCATTACAAAAATGCACATACTGCCTTCACCACTTTTTCTTTCAATTATAAATGTGCAATTTATAGGACTATTACATTTGCATCAACTGGACATGGATAAACGTCCTCTTGGAGTAACTCTGACATCTCCTGATAACTGCAATTGTTACTCAGGCTGATGATCTGTGTCTTGCTCAGGCTTCCAGGATGACCAATGCGGTGAAAACAAAAAAAAAGAAAATAAACAGGCCAATTTCAGGCCGAAGAAAAGTAACACTAAATGTGATTTGTAAAGACGTTTGCTATGTCAGCAGAAAGCATTCCTCTTGGATAACCAACACTCTTCATTGGAAAAAGCCTTCCAAAGCCATCTAAAGCTAATGTGCATAAAATAACATCAACAACAGCAGAACTAGAAAATGGTATTTCTTGTAGTCAAAACTGTGAAGACTCACAGCGTGGGATTGCAGCTGAAGACAATGTGTTTAAACTGACAGTTTACTATACAATATGCCCCGTTTCTTAAAATTCCCAAATCCATATAAAATGCTTTTAATTAGGTAATTATTTACTAACTGGGTCATGAACAGACTGTAGAGCTTATTTTATAGCAGCCCAGGAGCTAAAACAGCATAAGTAGGGCCATGTTTTTGCCTTCACAATCAGATCTGGGCATGCTACTAAAACTGCTTTCATGGAGATCAAGTCTGACAAGAACGAGGCAAGAGATCTGAAAAAGGAGTGGGTGCATAAGGGAAAAGTAGAATTAAAATACAGATGGTGTCCTAAAATGAATACATAACAAAAAAGTAATTAAAACCAGTTCTTGAACAACTTGACTATTATCAAGTTATTTTAAATTTTTTTTTAAACTGCAATCTGAAACTTAGAATTGACATTGTTTTAAACTGTTACCCGAGGCAGTTCTAAGAAACTTACATCTGCTTTTAGCTAGGTAAAACTTGCTATTACCAGTTTTGCAGTAGCAATTACTTTTTTTTTTTCTCCATCTTCAATAATTTCCTGCTTTGTGTCTTTTCATAAAATACAAGGTATCTCAAGAAAACCGAGACACAGTAAGGCAAGGATTGCATTTTAAGCCTCTGGGGTTCCTAATGTTGGGCCAAGGCTAACAGACTGGCCTACAATATTATGGCATTAGCATTCCCTGCTTGCAACATTAAAAAATCCAGTTCAAACGGTGCAAACTCAGTGCAGGGCTGCAAATCCAAAAATGTGTTTTCATTTGTGCATTAGAATCAACAATAAGAGGGACTGTACAAGAGCAGTGCACTGACAGCTCCCTCCAGTACAGTTGTTTCATAACGGCTCCTTAAATATGGTCAGTGGGCAGGGACTAAGAAAACCCCTAAGACCAATTAGCAGAGGTACTTATCCACTTACTTGACTTACTTTAGACAAAGTTTTCGGCTGTGGAAATACTTCTGATTCCTTGTTTTGTTGTACAGTCTGAGTTAGGGAAAAAAAAAGAAAAAAAAAAAAAAGGAAAAAAGCAAAATTCACAGGTTACCATCCACAGCTCAGTTTCCAGAGGTGGTTCTCTGTTTTTAAGAAAGCCACAAAAATGCAAACTTCAACAGATTTTAGATATAATTCAATCGATTTTGTAAAAGTGATACAATCAATAGGAAGCTGATAAAAGAAGAAAAATCTGAATTTAAGTTTTATGATATCAATTTTATGGCAAACCTATAAAGCCGTATCTCAATGTGGCGCAGAGGTACCCACAGAAGAAGTGGGTCAAAACTGAAAGAGTACAAAACACTCTATTCAAAATAATCAGCTAAAGGTAATTGTTAATTGCATACTCTGAAATAGGGTACAGGCTACACTTCCACCACATCACCTCTCATCACAGCGCTCAGCCTGCAACCTTCTGTCCCTTCTCAGATCCCCTTCTCTGAACAGTACTTGTCTGACACAAATACAGATGAAATCTTTAGGACTTATTCACCCACTAACAGCAGCAGTTTGAAAAACCTCCTGCTCTACAGACAGGTCTGTCATTGACAGCAGATGCTAACGATTCAAAAGGAATGGAACTGGATTTCTAACTTAGCCATTCAATCAATACCACACAGTGGAAATCCTTCATTATCTTCAAACAGCTAATACATAACAGCACAGCTTTCAAGGGAAAAATACATGTAGTCTAAAGCTTCATGGATATCAAAGCCCACAGAATACCTGAAGGGGAGAGATTATCTTGCTGTTCAAGGCTGATGGCTTACTGTGAGATTCTTTGAAGCTTTCTGGTGTTGCAAGTTGGCCGACCGAGGCGGAGATGTTTGGTGATAAGGGAGTCTTAGCGAGAGACTGCTGTTGTGTTTGGTCATGCTGTGGGGTCAACCTGAGTTTCTGGAGAAGATCGACACTTGTATGAGATGCATTTGAGATAGTCCCTGTGTTTGCTGTGGTCAAGGGGGCTATGAGCTGGCTTTGGCCAGCCATTAGATTCTGTGGAGCGTGGTTTACTTCAGATGGCGGCTGATTCACCAGTGGGGATATGGGCTTGGCAGCTTGCTGCATAACTTGCATTATACTGTTGCTTTGTTTGAGGCCAGGAAGCATCTGAGCAGAGGCAGCTTCCATTGTCGAGGCTGAATTAAGAACAGGGCTTAAACGAACTGAATAGCTTGAAACGTTTTTCATATCAGGCTGGGAAACTGAAGCTGGAGGTATTATCATAGGTGTTAAACAGTCCTGCTGATTGGCACCGGGTTTAACGCTGGGACTTTCACATTTCCCCAGGGATTGTTGCATTACTGGTGACTGGTCAAAGGAAAAAGGCAAAAGCAAACTGTGCTGCTCTCTGGCAGATGCGTCTGTCTGCAGCTTCTCCATTCTCTCTGGATTGGGATATGGAGCTGCAGGCTGTTCCTTTTGGACAGAGGTTCCAAACAGCTCCTCCAAAGTCAGATGCTTCTGCCTTGACTGAAATGGCTAAAAAGAAGGGAGAAGGAAGTTTTCAGTTTAGAACTAGACACAGCACTGTGCAGCTCACACGGTCTATTACAAATTCCAGGAAGTTAGGAGAGACAACTAGGTCAAACGCATGGAAAATACAGCTTGGGTAACAAGGGCTCCCTATTCACAGGAAATTTGAAAATAATTTAATTTCTGAGGAACATCCTGGCTATTCCTTATGGCCATCTAAGGACAGCCTCTGCAGTAGCAGTCAGGAAGGGGGATGGCTATGGATTCTGCCAGGAACATGGCACCTGCCATCATCCATCAGCCCTAACTACACCGGGGCACTTTAGGGAAGTGGAGGGAAAAACACACATGTTGAAAAAATCCTCACAGAATTCAAAGAATTGGAAATAGTTAAATGGCCTAAAGGATGAGAAAGGAACATAAAAACCAGAAGTTGCACAGCTGAATTAGCAAAACATGCCTAGACAGTTTTCCTTGCCCTAGTGCAGTAGATGTTACAATAGGTAAGAGAACTGATATAAAACTAAACACACATCTCCTTGAAAAGTGGGTATATGTACCCAGTTACATATGTCCTTTAGTCTCTCCCAAAAATATACATGAAGCCTACACCATTGATATTGTTAAAAAAATGTGGTTTTGAGAATATAATATTTTGCTGAATATATTTTAAAATGTGTTTCAGTAAAAAGAAACAGCTATTAACACCAGTGATCTCAAAATTTTCCTTTCTT
Organism: Regulus satrapa; assembly: GCA_013396955.1. NCBI lineage: Eukaryota > Metazoa > Chordata > Aves > Passeriformes > Regulidae > Regulus > Regulus satrapa. The sequence goes on from VWZN01016109.1 coordinate 18,561, forward strand.
TCTTTTTTTTTTTTGAGGTTGCACAGGACCAGAAGTTATGTAAAACAGCTGGACTGAAATACAACATTCTGTTCAGAAGGCTGAATGGCCTGAAGCACAATTCCAGTGTATTCTGATGGTATGTCTAAACAAAGATGCTACTTCACAATGACAATCACTGCAGCATGACATTGCTCTGCTGGCTCTGATTTCCCTAGCACAGAGAGCAGCAGCCAAGGCCCAGCAGCACAGGTGTCACACAAACAGCCCAACAAGAACCCTTGAGCTTGAAGCCACAGTGACTACTGCCCAGGTTACTCATCTCTACTGTCACTGCTATTCAATTTCAGCTAGTTAAAGCCTGGCACCCTTTCATTTTGGGGCTGGGACATTCTGTAGTTTAAAACCTTGCTAGTTATGTTAGGAATATTTTCCTAGAAAGCTGTTCTTTTTTCCACTGATCCTGCTGTCCTTCAACCATAAAGATCCCATTTAGAGAAAAACCACTCTTCCAGATCAGTTCAAACTCAGCTGTTCACTTCAGTATGATCAATTGACCAGCCCTGCTTTATTAAAACGTTACAATTGTCAAGTAATAAACTGAAATCTCCACCGTGCCCTGATCCAAGCCAGACTGGATAGTCTCAAACACCAAGTTACTTTCCAGCATGGAGTATAAAACACCTCTTTTGCATTGTCTGCTTGAGGTGTACCTTGAGCATATCAGCAGCTCAAGTGTGTATATGAAAACCTTTATCAGCAAGGGCTGCATAAAGGCTACAAGATCCCATTATTTGATAGGAATAGAATACTGCTGCTGCTCCAAGGGTTTCTCCAGAAATGATTTCAGATAGATGAAGCTTTACTCCCGGTTCTGCTAATTCATGGTTCAGTATCAGTATTTTAGGTTCAGTTTTGCAGACTGCTGGCTCAGAGGCATTTAATGATATAACTGATTTTAATTTTGAATTGCCAAGATACAACACTTAGCCATACAATATCATACAGAAGACATTTATTTTTATTCCCAAATGTGTGGTATCTTTAGCATGAGCTGAAGTTAATCAACATGCAAGTGTGACATTTCGGAGGGAATTTTGCAATCCCACTGTACTCATCATATGCACACTATTTTGTGATTTCACTGGTCATCTGTTTTAATTAGATGAAAAATATATTTTTATAGCTGAAATTGAATGTTTTCCCAGTAGTCTCTCAGTTGTCCATGTTACTAAAAATGCGGCTCAAAACCAACACATTTGAAGGCAGTTAACAAGCTTTGCAGAACAATCACTATGTTACCCAATTAATTTTTTCCCATATCTCTGCAGCTATTATTTTAAGTACCTCAAAATAATTAAAAATATGACATTTTACATGTTCTATAGTAATTTTTTTAGAATCTTTCCAGTTTTCCCTTTACTAGGTAATTGATTTCTGTTCTGCAATTCCATGCACAGTCAGGTGGAGCATTTTGGCTGATTTTGTACAGTCTACATGGAATGACCCAAAGAAAATATGTGCTTTGAAAGCAAAGCCTCAGGCAACCCTGGAGCCAGGTCTCCAGACATGGCATGCAGCAACCAGAGCTGCCTGCCAGGGGTCACTCCATCACTGACCCAGAAACAAAGGTGTTGCTTTGGGGCTGGAAGGGCTGTGATAGAAACAATCCCAGCCAACTCCCCGCCCCTAATTTTAGGTCATTAACTGTTACTACCCTACCCTTAAATCAGATTCCTCCTGCCCAACCCCAGCTCTAACCCAAACTAGGAGCCACGACCACTCCTCCAAACTGTGTACTTTATTTACAAATACTAAGTGCAAATCTGCCCACGCTCTCCTCGGGGATTTCATTTCCCAGGCACGGAGATTGACTGCATCAGGAGCACCCCAGTGAACTCTGGCAGGGAGAGGAGTTTGCCTCGGGGCACTCCTGAGCACCAGCAGTGTTCGTCCCGTGCCCACTGGGTGGCACTGCAAGCAGGCCCGCGGCACTTCCCTGCTACAGACAATTCACTTACTGCACGGTTTACTTACTTGTTTTCCTAAATTTATCTCTACAAAGCGTGGTATGGAGCCCCAGCTTCCTTGTGGCTCTGAAGCACAGACAAACCTTCAATAAATGCCTGAGGCAGAAGGCCAGGGCTTGAGTTCCTGAGTGAAAGATCTGACCACTGGGAGTGATCATCTTTTCTTGCTTCTGGTCTCTCCAAGCCACTCTACACATTAGCACAGCAGGTAAAATTCCAGAAGCCAAGCTGGTCCATTTAAACATGAATATTCACGGTAGTGTGGACACAGCCTCTTATTTTTAAAATGCTAAGTCAGACAGAATTTAGGATCTTAAAAGTCTTCAAACTCATTTGTTTAGCGATAATATATTGGGCAAACAATGAGGGCATCTTAAGAAAAAAATCAATTCTGGTACCAAAACTAAGTACTAAAAGAAAAAAAAAAACCCTTTCGTTTAGGGTTGGATGAAACATACCTGCTCTTGCACTTGTAATGAAGATTTCTGTTCTGAAGGCTCTGAGCTTTCTGGCTTTGGAGGATTTGAATTCTGTTGCAGTCCAGAACTTGATATAATACTTAGGTCACTGATCTGATTCTGAGGAGGCAAAACAATGAAAAAAAAATTCCATGAATTTTAGTCTACATTTACCTACTATACAGTCCTGTTTACACGGCACTTGGGACTGAAATACAGACAATGTACAAAGCACTCATTTTTGTAAGACACTGTAGAATTCACAAATCTTAGGAAATAAAAATCATACCAAGACATCCAGACTCTGACATGCAGTCATAAAGCTTTTATTCTTCATTATTATAAGAAAAACAAGAAGAAAATACAACTGGCTTTATACTTTTTCACCAAGAATTAAAATGATGCATTCAAGAAAAGGTGGCCTTGTCACATCCTGTATCTGCATGGGCCGCTAACAGAGAAGTCTGCTACACAATCAGGAACCCAAACTAGAACTGCTGAGGAAAACAAAAATCCCATCAGAAAGGACTCTAAGTAGACAAAAAGACAGCTTATCACTGACTTATTTCCACCATATTTAATCAAACACGTACATTTATTTTCAGGTGTTTATTTGGTTTTCTGTGAACAAGACAAAACCAGGCAAGAGAAGTGCATTATAACACAGTATGTTTCAGGTGGACTTGATTTTCATCTTTAATAAAAGGTAAAATATACAAATATAGATATTATATTACTATTAAAACCACCAGTGGAAAAACCCAGAGTGTAGAATAATTCAGCTTTCAATGGGTAAACTACACCTGATGCATATGATAGAGCTCAAAACCATTGGCACCATGCATGATGATTGCTCTGGTATCTTACCCAAAGCAGTAAAATATGGGTTAAACTTTTTAGCAATGGTTTAAAAAGCAATTTGAGCTTTATTCTTTTGTTTTCAAATTCTAATTGAAAGCAATAAATGCAAAAGCAAGCCTATATATTGTGATTTGAGGAGAGAGGAGAGAAGCAGACTCTCTCATACTTCTGACTTTTAGCCACTAACTTGAAGGTCAAAACTTCTCGTGCCTGAAATGCTGGAGATGTTTTAGTCATAAAATCAGGAAAGGTAGAGTTTTCTTTTCACTAGAGGATAAGCTGCAGTATGTTTCCCTGCTCATAGTGAAATACACACAAAACCACACTATAAAAAGCATCCATTCACTTCATTAAAAAAAATAAATCTCAGAGTTCATTCACTTTCACATATGGGCTTGATGTAGTGTGTACTTGAAGGATTAAGCTGATTTGGAATCCTAGATTAAATCACTCAGACCTTCATAAATCTCTTTTTCACTCCCTCTGCCCCCTTCTCATGCTGACACTCTGCCAATCTCATGTGGGCTGCACACAAGGATTACTGTATGATCCATCTGGAACGTACCAGCAGATAAGTACTTTCTGCTCCTAAATACAAATTCATGCTTAATTACCAAGTGCCATAGAATTATTAAAAGAAAAAAAAATGAAGAGAGCAAAGGTCTCTCAAGAAGCCATCTTCCAAACAAGTTGGTAACTTCATCACATTAACACTGGCACACACTGGCTACAAGAGCTCCAAAACTAACGTGCCAGGAGTTTGTTGCTAAAGCTGAGTTGGTCAACAGAACTTTCTCCAAAGAAGTTTGCTTGAAATGTGACCAACATTGTTCAGTTCTGCTTTTCTGACAACTGTACAGTACTACAGTCATGGCAGGCTCTGATAGGATCACCATGAACGGGTTCATTTATGGTTCATGTACACACAAAAGGAAAGGAAGTAATTATTCCAGTTTCCCTGGTGTTCTACAGATATCAAGAAAAAAACCACATATACAACAAGAAGAAGAAATAAAAATACAAACCCGCCAGTTTTAAAGTAGCTCTGCTGTAGCCCATGCCCTGCCTATTTCACTCTTGTATTATTGGCACCACAGATGTTGCCTGTCCATTAAAATATCTGCATACCAGTTCCTGTTCATCAGAATTTTACTTGTCTACAGAGCTTCATCCATGATGTTTAGGAACTCTGTTTCTAGCAAAAGCTTTTCAGTACTCTCATTTAAAAAAGATCTGAAAATTAGAAGAGAAGCTGGAATATCCCAAGTCATCCAACAGCCATCTGTTTGCAATGTTTATTATCCAACACTGCAAGGACAAAGAGGGAGAAAGGCTTCATCACATCCAGGAGGGCAAGACCAAAGCAGCACATTCCTGTGGCCTGGGTTTTTTCTCTTCGTTACAAAAAGACTTCAATTTCTTCAAATCTGTCTAAATTGATACCCCACTGAAAGATGAAACATGCAGGTCATGATGTTTTCTTCTGTGATCTCCCAAAAACTGCTACCTGCACAATGCTGGCCTCCATACAGAGATACCTTCTCCCCAAACAGCACTGACACATTCAGAATTAATCTTTTTTAAGGTTAAGATTTTAGAGCATTAAAAGAACATAGGAGTGATTTCCAGAAATTAATATCTAGCCTGGGACAGAGATACTGTATTGTTTACACACTGACCTGACTTCCATGTACATCAGGGACAGGTTAAGTTGCCTCACACAAGGTTTAATCCACATGCTTTACTCTTTTCTCCTCATCTCACACTGTATTGTAACCATCTAGAATCTCACAAAGACTCAAATTCCAAGTACTCAAAGGAACTGCTGCACAAGCATTCCTGGAAGGAATCAAACACTGTGCAAATGTGCTCCCTCTTCTCCCAGCAGCACAGGCACAGAAGCCACACCACGGTTCTGCCATGCAATATGCACCCACTGCTTTACTATGGCACATTCCTGTATTATTTCACTGGGGAAGAGGTGTGTTCAGGATCTCTGAATCTCTGTTTCCATCTCTGGATCTCCCACACATTACGTTTATACTCACCCTGCGCGTGTGAGTTTGGTTCTCACCGCTATATAAAGTAATTCTTCCCTAAGAGAACAAACATTCCTCATTATATAATCTTGTGAATTTAGCACTGGCAAAGGATATCAGACTTTCCCTTTTGAGCTGTATTAATTTATTAAAGGGAGAAACAGCAGACAGGACAGGAGCAGTAAAGTGGGTAACAGAAAGACAAAGGAACAGTATTGTTACATTTAGTCTACAGCTAATATGAAATATGCTTCACAGAGTCTACAAATGTACTGAATGAGTCAGTCTCTAATACCACAAGACATCTTTTGAGACTAAGAAGAGACAGATCATGTTGGGCACAATTCTTATTTGCTATTCCCAGAGACAAGATTTTCTCACAGCAGGAGAAATCATTATAAAACGGGTCTACTCTGCTACACTTCAAGTTGGACCACATGATCAAGATTCAATCCTTCTTGCCTGAAATCACAGAATGTTTCCTAGTACAGTGTTCCTGAGGGAGAGAATAACACATCAGTCTGAAAACAAGGCTGCTGGAGACTCTGCAAGGCTGCAGAGACTGCCCACCCTTTAAACAAAGTACAGCTGATGTGCTAAAAACTCATTTCCAGAAAAGAGACATTTACTTACTCGTTCATATTCATCCTTGGCTTTACTAAGCATTTCTAGAATGTCAATGGGCCTGTTTTCATTGCAGCCATTGGTCCTGCTGGGACTTTTTCTGTCCTGGGAAACTTGCTGTGACCTCTGAGCTTCTTGTTCAACCACTCTGTTAAAGGAAAGGAGAAACAGGATTTCAAAATTTTACTAGAGTTAATATCTTGCAAAAAGCAATAAAGAAAAAAGTACTCCCAGCACATCAGCCCATTTTTCTGCCTGAATAAAAGCCTAATACATAGCGGACCAAAGTTACACAAGTTTTCATTTGCTACAAGGTTTATACAAGACAAATTGTCAAATAGTCTGCAGGATTTATCTCCCATTCACAGAACATGGGTCCGTCTCTCACAATGTTTGCCTACAGTAAACACTACTCCTATAAAACTCTCATGTTTAAACATTTTTACAATGAAATACAAGGACATGCAAGCACATGTTTTACACCATAGACTAAGATACAAGTTTTACTCTTCCTAACATGCATTTTTCCATATTTAGTCAAGTCAAGCCATCTCATTCAACAAAATCCATTACCAAACAGTTCTAGTTTAGCACGAGGCCTACCATTATGCAAGAGAGACAGTGGGAAAGAAGAGAGCTGGCTCACACCAGATGTCTCTGGAATCAGTCTGTGAGAGGACTTAGAGCAATCCCTCACACCCCCACCTAAGGCTCCAGAAAGAACCATTTCCTCCTCAAGCTGTCCTAGAGTCATTCCAATTACCTGCATTACCTCTGGCACGTATGGCTCATTCCCCTCTTCTACTCCACCCCTGCCTGGCTCAAGTTTCCAAAAACCTTCAATCTGAAGGAGGGGTAAGAGATGCAAGAAGCTGATGTGTACCTGGTCATTTCATTAATAAAAGTAAAAGCAGTGTATACTCCTAATCCATATGCAGTTCACAAGATATACATGGCTGTGCAATGCGCTAAAGCTTATCCTCTTGAAATAAACACACACCAGCCTGTAATCCCTTCTTTTTTAAGCCTGCATTAATCAAATATGTTAAGAAAAAACAAGCACTGTAAACAGGGCAGAGCTCTGGAGCTGGCATGTCACTTGAGAACTCCCATGCTGTGGAACTGATGGCTGAAGGGGAAGCCAAGAGGTGCCATCACAACAATCACAGAAAGTGTCAATCATTCCAGCCTCCAGTTTCTTTGGGTCAGTTAGGATTCAGGACAAACTCTAGATTTTATAGACTGTAATTATTTATATGCACCTCTACGTTGACATTTCTGAGGAAAAAATAGTTGGGAGTTTTGGAAGTTTCTTCCCCCTTTTCTAGCTACCAAGCTTCTTTACTTTACCAGAGTTTAGCTGTGTTTAGTTGAAAAAGGGTTAGATTTGCCTTTTAACAGTTAGATGTTCTTTCAGCATACAAGCTGGTTATTTAACCCACTTCTGATTACTTGCAGCCTTCTCTGTGAGCAGCGGTCACCTGGCAAGGTAACTCACAATAAGGAGGCCAAAGTAACCCTGATAATTTCTGAGAACTGCAGCATGTGCTCCTTTGGATGAAGCAGCTCAATACTCCACAAGTGTTTCTATGGTGACACCCTGAGAGAACATTTTGTTCTAGCACCACACGTGGTCATCCAGTCCTGGCTCAGGACCTCTCTAAACTAAACTCCAAAACTAAGGATGACAAAGAGCAAGGTAAGAAAATCAGAATGCTTTGCTGAGATGTTAAGTGCCAGCATAATTGTGTAAGAAAAAAGAAATACTTTAAGTAAAGAGAAGATTCTGGGCAAGTGAAATCACACGTGCTGCCTGGCAGGCAAAGCAGAGGGTTCACTCTTGAGACTCCTTCTGCCTTAATTAGTGGCTGGGTTTCAATAAACCATCCTCCCGTGAGAGCAGCACTCACTGAGCTCATAGCAAAACACCTTCAAGGAGTGCATCCATTTCACAGAAATGTTTTATAACAATTTCTGAAAAAGAGTTCATAATATTTTTCTCTTCTTCAATATGAAGTGATTGTTACCTTTTGAAGTTTACTTTATTTTTGAAGAATAACAAATTCTCATCTAGGTAACTGTCTAATAGCCCAAACTCCACCCCTCTGTCTTGTCCACGATACATGTCAACAGTGGTGATGGAATAAAATGTGAAATTGTATCCCCAGAATTCTGAGATTCTTTCCCAATTCTAGCCTGCTACCTGCATCTCTCAGAAGCCACTTGGGATCTGACTATTGAAACAGGGCAAAACAAGCTTATAAACTAAGCTAAAAATAACCCCCACTACAAACTTATAGATCAGAATGCAATTGTTTTCTCAAATATTTGAAGCCCTTCCAGTCTCCCTACTTCTTCTAGAAAGGTCATACCTCAATCAGTCATCTTCACTTGACACAAATTAATTATTTCTAAAATCAGGAGCTTCATGACTCCCATGAAATGTTTTCATATCAAAAAATTCTAGAATTCTTAGGAAAAAAAAAAATCCGTAAATCAAATATCTAAATACCTTTCCTGGGGGAAAAATGTCAACTGATGCAAATCTGCACACCGAACATGCTCTGTGTGCAATCCAGGATTAAATCTTTTTTAAGCAAGGCCTGCTGTTTCTTTCCATTATATCAGATAGTAGAAGAGGCACACATTCCTTCAGGGACACAGTAGCTGCTGTGACAGTTTGTTGAAGAATATCTGGAGTTACAGCATTGAAAATATACCTGGCACAACCTCACAGAAGGGCAGGGGGAAGGAGAGAATGTGAGAAGTGAAGTCTGTGATTACAAAGCCTAATTTACTTTTCTTTTCAAAGATAAGCCACCAAAATATAAATGGACGGCCTGCAATCTTGTTAACTCAGTCTGGCACAATAAGGTCAAGTCAAATGCAGGGAAGAGAATGCAAATCTCCTTGAAACCTTTCATGGTTATGTTTCTAAAATGCTGCAGCACTCTTTCCTACCAGTGATTAAGAAAAACTCCACCATAACAAAAGGGTGCAAATCCGAATTTCCACCCCAAAGACAAAAAACTAGAGAACAAAATTAATTCTCTCAGAAGAAAATGTAAATATTGCAGTCCAGCCAAAGGGGTAAATGTGCTTTATGGACTGCTGTGCCACGGCCACACTGGTCTGCTACCTGATTACACTGTTTAAGACTCCTGAAATATCTTAGCCCATCATTTGTGCTACAGTGACCAGACCAGTTCAACACCAAATGGATTCAAGGTTTGCTATCTGAACTTCGATCTGCACTGACAGAATAAGAATATGGTCCAGTCTGACAGGTTCAGCTCTCTCTCACACTCCCAACATGAACCTACTGCTTTTAGATTAGAAGAGAGAGCCGTGTCCTTCTGATGCTGTGTCTATAAAGAGGAGAGGCAGGAGATGTTTTGTTATTTGTTTTGGTAACAATATCCAAGAGTCAGTTTCACACAATTGTTTTCCGCTTATCCTTATAGTTAATTCCTTAGGTACGGACAAACCAAGTAAGAGTAAGAAGTCCAACATAACTAGGAAGAAAAAAAGTAAAAGTGGGAAATGGGGTTATCAGGAAAAGAAATAAGAAAATGAATTTAGAAAGAGGTCTTGTTACCGAAGTCTGTCATTTGTGCTCTCACTGCTTCTGTGCTAAAATACTAACTAAAATATATCAAACTCTCTACACTAAGAAATCAGAATTCAGCTTAAATATCCACGTGACTACTTTTAATATAAATATTATATATTTCCATGTAATTAAATTGTGCAAATCTTCAGGACAGCCTGACTGGCAAGCCCTGACACACTGCTGAAGGCATGCAAGAGATAAGAGGGTTGAAGAAAGCAGTGTGATAGCAAAGAGGACCAAAAGTGGGAACGAGGGATGAGAAGATACCCTGGGCAGTACATCTACATCCTGCATTTTAGCGTGAGCAACTATCAAAACATCCAGAAATTAGCAACACCAAGCTCTTATTGTTTCACAGTTTTACTTATTGTCTTAAACCCAGTATAATTCTAGAAAATTCTACCTAGTTCTCCTACTAGTCTTTAATATTTTCACTTTACTCAGAAATAATACCAAAGCCTTAATAAACACAAACAAACCACAAACTCCAAGAAAAAAATCACTCACCACAAAACTAACCAAGACCTCCCAACCATCGTTTATTTCATTACACTCTGCATTAGAAAATCTTTTGCATCCCTATACAAAATAATACATAGTGCTCATACTTGCTTTCTTTGCAAATGCCAACCGATACCTCTACTCAATTTTTTAGCACTCAACTGAAAATTTTAATGCTTTTTTAAAAAAACCCGAAACTGTAATTTTCATTAGTTCAAAAAAAAACCAAACCAACTCGTATGAGCAAGAATGTTGTATTCCTCCATTTGCAGGAGAGTGAGGAGAAAAAGAGACCCGTTTAATAAGTTTTAAAAGACTGACAGAACAATAAGGCCCCAGTACTTACTTAGCCATGAGTTTTGCTATTCGATGACAGTCATTCTTATCATAAAACCAAATACTGTATATTGACACTAGAAAACAAGAAAAAAAGTGTAAGAGAAAAATTAAGAAGAAAGTAATTAGATCAACAGCAAAAACCAGCAGTCCATTAGATCCACAACATATGAATTTCCATCAATTTCCAACTGAATCAATGAACCTACTATTTATAAAGTCATCAGAAATGGCATAAATGCAAACATAAATACAACCTCATATTGAATGGAAGACCTATAGAATCTTGATATTGTTTGCAAATAGAAGTAGCAGGAAAATGTTTTAACCAGCAGGTGCCTTCTTGCTACAGCATTTTTGATTTTTTTAAATTACTGACTTTATCATTTAAGCTAGGAATATCCATTTCAAAAACCACTGATTTTTAAATGTGTCACATTCAAAGACCAACATTAACATTTGAATTGTAGCACGACAGTTCACTCAGAGACTTTCTGGAAGGTTCCCTCTCCAGAAGGAAGCAGTACCCAAGCTTCCATCCCACAGTGCATTCATGGAACAGCTTAGAACTACCCTCACAGTGACCCCTGCTCTTTGAAGGCATCAAGGACAAAGCAATGAGAGCAAAAGGGTTCCAGCTCAGCAGGACAGCCTCATCCTGGCTTTAAAGAAAAGTAAAATTCCAATGCAAGTTGGCAGAGTTGGAGCTCAACCACTGAGCCTCCATCAGAGGGAAAAACCTCGTCAGGAGTGCCATGAGCTGCTCCTTGCCCAGGAATGCTCCCACCAGCTCCTCTCCGCACTGCCCCCAGCTGCACCAACACCACAAAGCTCCTCAACTCTTCCCAGAATTGTATTCAGTCCAGCCAACAGAGGAGATTATTTTAAATCTCAGTTGACCCGTGAAGTTTGTCAATGCATAAATTGCTAGAACATCAAAGGCAATTGGACACTTTACACATCTTGCCGTTGAAGTATTTTAATTTCTGAAAAAGTTGCTTTCAGCCTTTTAAAACTCATCTTTATACTACAGTTCATGTCAATGATTTTATGTAGCTGAAATCACTGATTATAAATACACTTAAAATGAAGGAAAGGACTGTTTAGAGCTTAAGTAATAGATAACAAAGCTTTTCAAGTCATAAACAAAGAAATCAAGGCACAAAAGACACAAGCCAATAAAAAAAAAAATCATACATGTAGCTAATGCTTATGAAATGCTTCTATTAAAGTTTGCAGTTTAATACTGCTGTTTTTTCTGCTGCATAGAATCCTACAAAGTTTCCAGTTTGTTACGTGACTAAAGAAGTAGCTCATATTTTAGCACTGAAGAAAAGCTCTTTCCCTTCACTGACTTCATTATCAGCCAAGAGGAGAAAGCTTCTTCAAAAGCATACTTGCTGAAGTAATGAAGATAAGGAACTTATAATCTCTCAATGGGACAAATGATAAAAGTCATGCTCAATTCTGCCAGAAACAGGCCTAGACAAGACCACGAGTGGATCCAAATCTCAGTTTGGTGTAGAGCACGAGACTTTTATTCCATTTTGTACTACTGACAAGCAATCACAGGGAGTCACTGCAAAACAACTTTACACAATATTACAAAGATGCAAAACAAATTACAAATGAAGTTGGGCCTTAATGTACATTCCAAGAGACCTCCTGTACAGCTCCCTTTCCCAGAAGGGTGTGTCCACAGCATTACTATTACTATTTAATATATATTTTCCTATATGTACACTGTACTTTCTTCCATGCATGCAGCTTCAATTAAGAACATCCTGATAGCAAGGACAGAGTTGGTTCTTACCAACTCTTTTAAAATATGGGATTTTCTGCTGTACCCAGCATAAATATTAGCTGAAAATTCCTATGTCTGATGGCACCTTTCTACTGCAGTTCTTGCAAGTTTCATCCAACAGAAGCCACTGAATTAAGTGACTCATTTTTCCATCCAGCTTTTCTACACTGAATTCTGGGCAGCATCTTTAAAAATGGAGTAACAGTAGTTTGTAATTATCAGCAGCAAACCTTTCAGTAGGATTCACACTGCATTTTACCCCTGAAGTAATGAGCAACCCATACCACAGACAAATCAGGCTTCATATGACTAAAAGAAGCCATCCATTTTCTTTATCTATTTTGTTCTCTGATACATGTAATTTCTGTTAGAAACCTGACCCATAAATATTTATCTAAACACATAACACTCAACTTCTCTCCAAACTTGTCTGGATCAATGCTTAAAACCTGATTAAAACTGAAATGGGAAACCAAAGAGCTTTTGAGAGAACAGAAGGATTATGGAAGACTTCCTGCTCAAGCCTAACAGCTGAATAATACCAAAAGGAAGGTCTTGGACTTTTCTGTAATCTGGATTAAGAGTGGGAATAGCCAAGTGCAACTGCGAGACAAAAGCCTCGTCTTTGGCAACATAAAATGGAGCTGCATCCCCAAATTGTAGTTTCACTTCAGCTCTCATTTTAAGTAAGTAGCAAGAGGCAGTGTCCCCACCCTCACATTCCCACAACTCTGTTAACCCACTGTCCTCCAAGGGGTCCCTCTCTCTTTCTGCATCAGCCTCACAAAAGGCCTTAGGAGCATAAAACAGCACAAACAAGAGGATTGGGACACACAGGAAAACGTAGAATGGAGCTGTGAGCCAGGGGAAGTGCCCATGGCCTCATCAGCCCTGCCAGGTTCAGTGACTCCAGACCCTGTCACTCCCGTCCCCCAGGCAGTTCAGCTATTTGGGCAAATACATCTGCAACTCATTCAAAGGGATGATTTGTTTAAAACTTCCCTTAACTATCTGGAAGAGCTGGTAGAAGGGAGAGAAAAGTTTCATTTTGCAATTTAGATGTTGCCATACAATGAAGCAGAACAACTGGAAATGAAGTTTTTCAAACTCTTGAAAGAAAAGGACTCTTATTTTGAAACCCCTCCTATAATGGCAAACAACCCGATCTCACTCCATAAAGAAAAGCACAAATATGCATCATTTTACACCTCAAACTGGGTTTAGGGCAAAAAGCTCTCATTTCTTCTAGGAGCAATGTCAGCTGAAATGCCACCTCTCCTCAGTCAGTCAACTCTGTATCACTGACATTCTTCATATTTATTTCCTACATATAGATATTAGCCTGCCACATAGGCTTATAAACCACTGGAATGAATGGAAAAAGTTTCTCCCTTTCCTATTGTTTTGAATACCTAATGCCATTTCACAAACGTATGGCACAGCACAATCCCACCAGCAGGAGCGTGGAGTAATTCAGTAGGTGCCAAACAGCATCCAAGTTCACAAACATTTTAACAAACTGCCATCATGTAACATGGAAGGAGAGGGATTGCTGCTTTGCAACCTGAGCCACAGAAGAAAATCTCTTGCAGTTAGAGTGCCATCTTTCAGGTCAAACAATGTATATTTAGAACTTCTTTACAGTTTTCAATCATTCCTCCCTTCCCCCAGCTTGCATTGCTTCTTCTGCCATGAAGATATGAAGAACAGGCTCCTTTCTTATCTCAGACTAAAGCACTGGGTAAATGTGCTTGCTGGAGAGCCAGGCAGCCTCAGCAATCACAGAGATATGTTACACTTAATGGAACATGTGTGATAACAAGAGACTTTCCTTACCAGTTTTGAAACCAGTCAGGAGCTCTTTGAAACACTTCTAATGCAACTCATTTCAATTTGCTGTTCAGGATACAAGTTGTTTTCATCAATAATACAACAAGCCCAGAAGACAGAGCCTTGTAACTGCATTTTCCACTGAAATGTATAAACCTCTCCAAAATCTATTACTTTTGTGCTACTAACTCTTACCTTACGGAATAAGAAGCGAGGAAAAAAACACAAACAAAAACCCCACACCAAACAAGGACCATTTATTTTAATTCCCAACTTTTATGCTAAACATCTGTCTTTTCAGCACCATGGAAATCAGCCTGTCTGACCTTGCAAGTGAACTGGCTTGGATCAAAAACCCTTTTAATCAAGACCAACACCATCGATACAAAGGAAAAGTTATAAATGAGAAAGGCTCAGAAGAATCTTTCCAGCAGACTTTAGGAGGTAAGTTCACCAGTGCTTAAGACTTGGACTAATTTTCCTAATTTGTTAATTTATTAAGCAAACTATTAGCTAACAGCTCCAGATCATCACATTACAGATTGAAAGGAAGTACTGAACTTCAGACTGGGCTGTTATTACTGTTACTGACTGAACTGTATGCATTTTTGAAAACAGAGTTTAACATGCTTTCCACAGAACACAGACAAGAGAAAACAAGCTTAGGTTAATTTAAAAAGAAAGGTCAATGGGATTCAGTAGTTCATGAACAAATACTCTAAATACTCTAAATTAGAATTACTCTAAATTAGCGCACGTGTCCAGGGGGAGAATTCAACAAGGATCAAATATACTCAGCAATACCTATTCCTGACCAAGAAATAATAAATGGCACATTAAGTATGAAGTATAATATTAAAATTTTTAAGAGTAATTCTAATTTTAAATGTGTTATAGTAAGTCAAACAATTGCTTTTCAATTTTGCATTTTTTTGATCTGTTCATGCTTGGAGATATTTGCTTTCCTTAATTATTTATAACAGTGAAAACAAGAATCCATTTTTTACTAGTTATCACTGCAAGTGGTAAAATGTCTCACAGCTTCTTAGTCATACTCTCATGATCTTTGCTTTAGGGTCTTATGGCCCACAAATAAATGATCTAAGTTTTGGGGCAGTGTTATATCAAACCTTTCAGGTTCGGTATTCTTTTGGGATTGGAACCATATCACATAGCCAGAGTAATTCTGAGAACAGAAATTCTAGAGTGAGGAAAGATTTCCCCATTAAAAGCTGAAAAACTAAAAAGCAAGGATTGAGATGGAGGGAAGGGGGAAATCACGGAATAATGAATAACAAATTGACCCAAGCATCTTCCATTTCGCTCAGAGAAAGTGACAGGCAGATATAAGAAAGGTGTGATCTGTTCTCCTTCCAGAATGCCCAGGGAAGTTTCCTTCATGGCCCACCCTGAAAAAACAGGGATTCCCTCCAAGAGCTGCAAAAATCAGTAATTTCCCATAAGAATAAAACAGCAATTACCCAATTACCTAGTCTTGGTCTAAGAATATGAGAAAGCCTCTGTGCAACTGGATAAAGTATCTCACATCTACAGCTTAATAAGTTCTGATATGCAGCAAACCTTTGTATAGTAAGAGTGTTTAAAGAACTCAAACTACAAAAGAACAGTAAAACTCCACCAAAATATTATGATCTAGTATGACAGGCAAATCATTCTTACAGCCTCCAGCCAAGCAAAAATAACGTTTGTAGACTGCTTGCAAAGTTCCTCACAATAAGTTGTTAGCAGCTCTGCACACACTGGAGTAGGTGACTCGCTGTCCTCAGAACAGCTCCTGTGCTGCTGAAGACAGAAATGCCAGAGGTCTGATCTGCTGCAGGAAGCAGAATCCCAGAACAAAGTGAAAACATGAAGTTTGTACAACAGTAGTACTGCACTGGATATAAATATTGTTGACACGGAACCTTCCCCAAATACACGATGACATAATTTTGCTTTGATCATCTTCTACTGTTTCTACCACACCCTGGTGAAGCACAAATCTCTATTTGTTATTGATCCTGTTAAAACGTAACTACAGAGGCACAAAGTACGTTTGTCTCTGCCAACGAGCACTATTAATGTGATTTTAGGTCTCTACTGGATAGTCTGAGCAATCACCCATGTGTAAGCTAAGGAAACAGAATCAGCAGTTCAATCCCTGACCTTAACAGGGCAACTTACTCATAAAGGGTCTTTAAAGATGACTGTAGATTTCTTCAAGGACACAATAAAACTCTACAAGACACTGGGTTGTGTAAGAGGAAGCTTTTCCTTACACAAGCTAGCAGTCCACCCTCTGTCAGTCATTAAGGGATCTCAGAAGAACTCCACCTTAAGCCATTAGAGGCACACAACATTATAGTGCCCTTGGAGAAACACATTATAGTAACCACTGGCTTAAACCAGTGATTTGAATTAGTTCCAAAAATGCAGAGGTTTTTCATGCCAGCAGGCAACTGAGCAGAAGTGGAGATCCTTCCACATGAAGAGAACTTGGACAAGGATCCCCTGATCTACCCAGACAAACAAAACACACATGTGTTGAAGTTTGCCTGCAAATCCAAATTTGCCAGCAAATTCGCAAATACTATGCAAATAGAGGCAAACAGCTTCAACACAATTCAACCACACAATTTGTTTTCTAACTCTTTCAGAGGACAGAAAATTTGCAAAGCCTATGTGAAGAAAATAATCCAAAATAAAATAGCTTAATGCAAAATGTAAGGGAGTTAGTGGTGTGGAAATTATAAGGAATAAAAAGCTTAGATGCCACTTTCAATGCTTTTAAGCTGGTATTTGAAAAAAGTGAACCCTCTCAGAGGGCACAACAGCTCATCTGCAGTTTATTTCTGACACCTGAGAAAATAACTAATGACATACTAACTGCACTGACATCTTCCATCTGCAGCCACCGGCCTCCCTTACATTACCAACCTCACAGCTGCAACTCTTTCCTGACACCCTCAGGTCCATCCCATCCCTACCGCCTCAATCTACAGCTCCTCTTCCTTCCAAACCAAGCAATCTGCTTAGACATCCAACCCAACCCCGTACTTTCCCCCATCTGTTGCCAGTTACTCCCCCAACCTCCTAGACTTTTCAACTTACTGCCCAGTTTTGACTTCTTCCTCTTTGTGACGCTTATGGAAGATTGCTAAGATTATGAAACAGAGATGACCATCTGCCTTAGGCTGCTCTTTGCCACCATGATGGAATCTATCCTACTTCTTACAGATCCCAGAGGCCTTCCAAGGGGAAAAAAGGAAAGGATGAACATTTGACTGGTCTATTAGGTACACCAAAGCACAGCCAAAGCAGTGCTCCCATCTGGAACTGAAGAGGGCATTCTGGTAGGAGGGAGACAAGTTTAGATTAACCCTGTCTGATCATTAATTAAGATCAGAGCAATATTGCACTTTGGCAGTATATTCACTTTTTACTGAAACCAGGCAGTGATCATAATATAATGGAACAGCTATATAAGTAAATTTAGCATTGCAGACAGAAAACACCATCAGAAATTTCATTGGAACCTGCCCCATTACATTATATTTGAAACAGACATCACAGTAATCAGAAGCCATCAGTTATAAAATCGTAGCGTATTTGGATTAGAGGAAGTAATACTCACAGCTGGCATTTCTGTAGAGAAGAAAAGGTTCATGGAGCTGAAACTCCAAATCTTTATTTACTGGTTCAACCAGGTTGTGCATATTCAGTCGATTCACTATTGTAAAACCATGATAAGGAGAAGCTGACCTATTGTGTCAATTAAAACAAAACCAAGGATTAATACTTTCATCAACAGAAGTAATTTTCTGAAACCAAGTTACAAATTCATCTTCTTGCTTTATTATGTGAAGCTTTAGCCATCCTGAACCTCTCACAGTTGTTTTTCTACGCCATTTCTTGGCATGCCACCTAATTTCAATTTCAAACTACACTTACCTCAAAGCAGGATTAGGATTAACATTACAGTTCTACACTGTTAAACTGCTGAATCAAAGACATGCCTCTGAAAAATCTATTCAAAAAAACTAGGGCAGGTCCACCATTAAAATGCAAATGTATTCAATACTTGACATAAGATCATCTTGAGGCATTTTAGAATTTTTTTTTATTAGAGGAGGAAAACCAAAGCACTTACAGAGCACCATTACCTTACTGTAAATAGACATGACAATAAAAAAAGAGCTGCTTAAATAGCATGAAGTACACTTACAGGGGGAACAATAAACAGCAATTTCTTCCTAAAGGGAGACTCTGGCAATAAGGACTTAACCCACTGTCCTGAAAGTAAATTATTCAGAACTGCACTGCTTAGTGAAGCAATTTTTATCTAAATTTTTGCTGGACACCGGTAGAAAACAAAAACACTGAACAAGCACTGAAAGTTCAACATAGTTTTGGATCTGTTTTCTCTTGCTGTATGAATATCTTGTCAGCACTCAACTGTGCCTGCAAGCTGGTATATAATCAACAACAGCAGCACAGGGAAAGCATGCCAAAAATTAGACAATATTAGCTGGTAAACAGAAAGATTTCTGTAAGAGTGTGGCCACCCTGACCTAATGATTGACAACAAAAATCTGCCAAGAGCTTCCCAGGACAGGATAAACAACCATTACCATCCCAAGTGAGTCTCTTAATGCACCTCACAGAACTTGTCTGAAATCACCAGCTAGTGACACTTAAAGCTTTTGCTTTGTGGGTTGTTTTTTTTCTTTCTTTGCTAAAGTTTGGTTCACTTTCTTACACAAACTATTCCCAAGCTGGGGGCTGAAGTGACAGGAGTTACTCAAATCCTTACACAGTGCCAGGTTAAAACACTGTATTGAGCAAACTATGACAGTCTGCTTCAGGATGGCTTAAGTCTGCATTATTTCTATTTCTCACCTTCAACACAGTGTTATTTCATTTAGATTTTTTTTTTATTTGCCTGTTATTGAAACTTGAACTCATGATTGATTTTATGACCTGGTTCTCCTTCTCACCCCTTTTACCTATCCTAGAAAACTGGAAATGTCTTCCATGGTTTTCATGAGGAAATCTAATAGCCCCCAAAACCAGACACTACGAGATCCCTTTTGGGCAGCTTCATTCATTTACAAAAATGTATGCCACATTCCAGGAGTAAATTAACACACACTAATTAATTTCTCATGTCTATCGTTTTCATTATCAGCTCCATGGATTTTAGGACACAAAGGGAGACCTGGCATTTAACAAACTCAATGCACTAACAAATGCTATTGGATTAATAAAATAAGCTCAATAAGCAGGTTTTTGATGTGGGTACATATGTTTTACCCATTCTCAGCAGTACTGGCAGGGACTTTTGACAGAGTTATTCACCCATGTGCAGAGTTTATTCTTTTTGAGTGAGTACACAGCAGTTAACAGCTGGACAGGCAAAAAATGATGAATATGAAAGCGCTGCAGGAAGCCATCTGGAGTTTGTTTTCTTAAGGAAAGAAAACAAACATTACTGCCACTACATCCCCCCTCCCCCTAAAAACCAACTCAAACCAATCCTTACCTTTTATACACAAACAAGGTTCCTTCTATGTCGGTTTTCTCCTAAAAAAGACAACAAATGCACTTCAGGGATGTGCTTGTTCACACAGGTATATAGACTTTAATTACAGATACTTACAATATCGTTATTTTTTCCATAAGATTTGATATCACAGATCTAAAAATAAGCTCACCTATTTTCAGAAACTGCCTTTTTTAATATAAGACAGGTTAGGAACTTAAAACCCACTTCCGAAAGACTTTGCTCGCTTTCTCAATTTGCCGATGTGACACATACACAGCGTCCTACAACCTTCCCACGCCGAGCCCGACGGGGCGGACTCCGAATGCCGGAGAGGCTGCGCTCCGGTGAACCGGGCTCAGACCCAACCACAAACACTCGCACCTCTTAAACCCCCCCTCTTCCCGAATCAGGGCTCTGTGCAACAGGCACGAGCAGCAACACCCAAGTACGACTCGAAAAGAGGAAAAGTAAATGGCCACCAGGAGCCAAAGCGCCCTCCAGCCCCAGCACTGCCCCGGCCCGAGGGGAACGGCGCCGCCTCCCCGAGCGCACACACGGCCTCGCCTGTCTCTCCCCCTCCTCTTTCTCTCCTCTCTCCTGTCCCCCAACAAAAGAGAAGGGAGCGCGCCCAAACCCCAAACTTCTCCCCGGGCGAGCGCGGCCCCGCGCNCCGGCACCCGCAGCCCCTGCCCGCGTCCCCGCTCCTCCCTCGCAGCTCCCAGAGCGGTGGGTCCTCAGGGAGCCTCGGGGCCGTGGGCTTTGGGCAGGGCTGAAGGCTGGCCCCCGCATCTTGTTGGTATTTATTTACTCCGTTAGTCATCCGAAGGGCCCGGATTTTTACTGCGCGCTGCCTTGTGAAGTGCGATGAGTCGGGTCATAACTCAGAAATTATCTTCCAGCACTTTGAGGGTGATGCTGTTGCCTCTATGTCTGTCATTTTCTGGTATATCGGTATTTCCCGGGCTACAGTGGGATATGGACTTTTCAATATTTTAGAATTTGGGGGTTAAATATTAATTTCATGTAGAGCAAACATCCCCAGATAACGTTTCTCAGGTAAAAGCACATGGGACCGTAAACTGTGATATGTAAAGTCCATTGCTGAAACAAGAACAAAGTAAGATGCAGTGCACTGAGCTTTTTCCTGCAGTTTTTTTTTCAGTTACTGGTGATTTTAGGAACAGGAAAATATAGAATATTTATCACGACCAAGGCATGAATTGCTTCCAAGATCACTCAGGTTCAAGTATCTTTGTAGCATTTTGTGCAATCTGACAGGAGAAAAAACCCAGGTTTGTAAATTTCTAAACAAAGCCTTGTTTGTGGCAAGCTTCCGACCCTCCTGAGAATTTAAAGAACGTGTGCTGTGCTCTGTATTAGCACAGGTCATACTGTTCTTTGTTGCAGGTGGACAAACTTATGATTTTAATACGGCTTTACGGAATAGTCCTCCCCACAACGGCTGACATTTAATGCACAAACTATAAAAGAGAGTCCAGCAGTTGTGTGGCAGAAAGACACAAAATCTGACAAGAAGTGGAAATATCAAGTTCCAGTATAATACAGTTTTCTAAACGGTAAACAATAATGTGCCTGTTTTGGTGTCAAACACTTCTAGGATAAAGTAAAAATGCATTTCTTAGGATAAAAGAAATCTAGACACAAAACTTCATCCCGGTAACTCACCCTTGAACCCCAGGGCATAAGCATCAGTGAAAAATCTCAACAAAAGCCATATGGAATGTCTTAGAGCTCCATAAATTATCCATGTCCTTCTAATGGTTTTGCCACAGGAGAGCCTTATCCATAACATTTGGGGCTTCACTAGTTCTGTAGTGTTTGCTCTTAAAGGCAATACTTTGATGATAATTATCTCATTATTCACTAACAGTTTGTATTAGAGAAAAACAATGAGAGGAAATTAAAGTTTGAAAATTATTTTATAGAGCAATAGCATTCTAAGAACTCAACTGAAACAGAAAGGAAATGACAAAAGGTTTTAAAAATCCTGGTTCTAAATAGCATCTTAAACATCTGCATCAAACTGCTCCTTTCTGCAAGATTACTGTAAAGCCAAGGTATCTTTCAAATGTAAAAATTTATTGGCAAAGGAAATTTCCTGCTGTGTGAGATCTCAGTTGTGAAAACTCCTTGGCTTCATCTTGCATTAAAAGTGAATCACAATGAGCAGCAAGAAAGAAAGTGAAGCAGTGGTTTCTGGTTATGGGTTGTTTTCCTCCTTCTTCTGCTATTTCCAGTTCTGCACGTCAGTGAGTTTATTCTCCCCGCCTGTCTTCACCGTTGTTACATTGGAATAAAACATTTTGTATCAGAAATGATGCCCGGCCTGTCACCTGCCTCCTGGGCTTTGAAGCACAGCAAAGTGGGTGTCAGGGCAGGGTCTCGAGGCACCCTGCAAAGTTGGGCTACTCAGGCGTGTGCTGTGTGCTGCAAATCCCCACAGATCTCAGCAGTGCTGGGGAAATGCTCCTCTCTCGCTCCCTGTGCCCATCCTTGCACGGAGCCAGGCATTATTAGCAGGTGGGATGATGCACACCATGCCCTCTCCATGTTTTCTCTGGGGCAGATTCCATTTGTGTTTCAACAAGTGAGGAGAACATCATGTTTTATGGTTCACTTATTCTGCTGAGGTTTTATAGGACAGGATACGATGATTTATTACCCTAAGTACCATTGTCTATTTAATATATGTTAATATTAAGGTAGCTGAAGTAATAAAGACTCTCTTTTTCATTTCCCTGTGACACCATGGCCGGGTCTCTGTCGCTCTGCTGTTGGCAGTTCTGTTATACAAACTCTTTTCCTGGCCCCTCTATTTATGCAGTAGATTACTGATGTATTCCCAAAGCTTTGAAGTCACTCTTTTAAACTTCCTACAGAAAAAGTCTTCGTTCTTCAGTCCTTCTTCCCTTGTTGGGAATATCCTCAGCAGAAGATTTATTGCTGCTGTTCAGATGGGGGAGAAGAGCAGCCAGTGCTTCCAGTCAGTGCATTTCCTGTTATTACTCCAGGCTGAATTAGGGTCCAGTGGGTCCTGCAAACCTGAGTGATTCACAGAGCTTGTATTTTATCTTTGCAGTTTTCCACTCGAAACAATTGCCAGAAATTCCTGTTGTCAGGAGCTGTTTTGCAAATAACACGCTTCTGTTGGTTGGTTTGTTTTCCTTGTTTTGTAATAGGAGGTAATTTCTGGGCAATGGAGTGGTAATTCCATTGTTATCTATACCCTAAATTTCAGGATAATGGCTGTAATTCTTCAGACTGTATATTTGGGCTTAGTGCTAGATAGGACAAAATCTCCCAGTCATAGCCTCCTTAATAACTTCACAAACTTTCATTTTGCATTTTAATTCTTTTAAAAAAGCAAGGGGCAGAGATGCTACAATTTTTTAAGTGTTGCCATTTTGTTTGAAAACTTCTTTTATTTCACAGGTGGCGTTACTTGAGCATTTTCCTCCCTTGCGTAAATATGATATAAACTGCTCAGGTTGTGTAGTTACCTTCCCTGGCACCCGTTCTGCTCTTTGGAAGGTTGAGTGGATCAGCAGCCTTTCCTAGGAGTTCCAGCTTGCACTGTGCTCTCTCTGCCCTAATGCTGCAGCCACAGGTACCTCATTGCATATTCATGCTGACAGATATTTGGTTTTTAGCTGGGCAGAATCTTTTTCCTCCTTCAGGGGAAAGTTTTCCAAATTGCTGCGTGTGAGCAGTGCTGTAGGGCAGCAGCAGTGTTAATCCAAGCAGTTCAGATTGGTGGGGTAGGGTGGTGTGTAAAGGAACTCCAGGTTTAGCAGGATCATCTTATGGAATTTATGAAGTTTAGGAATAAAGTTCTGGGACTACTGATTTACCCAGCTGTAGGTATGGGATTTTTTCCTGTTTCTATGCTCTGTATAAAGCAGAGATAACACAGAACTACTTTGCATCACATCTGAGTTTCTCAGCTGTTGCAATACTGAAATGTGAGTTTAACTAGAGGTTTCGTTGTCAAGAAAGAATTGCAGTAATGATTCTGTAAAGGAATGGATGTCTTTCTTTTCTTTTTTTCCTTTTTTTTCCTTTTTTTTTTCCTCCTTGTACAGTTGGAAAAAAATCTAGAAAATGTGAAGCATGAAACATTAAAAACAACAGTACTTTCTGAAATAATATAACTTAATAAAGTACAAGGAAATTGACAAAAAAAAAGGCAGTTACCCATCTGTCACTGACATTTTGGATATGAGTGTAACCAACAGTTATAGTTCTTCCAAGAGACGCTGAAATAATATTGAAAGAAACAGAGAAAAATAATTAAATTACAGTTACAATTCAATAAAAACAAAATAATGAAAATACCCAATTCGATTTATACACTAAAGCTACTCCCACAGCAACATTGTAAGAGGGTGAAATAGGTCACAGGCAGCCCTCCTTACATTGCTCAATAACATTAGAAGGATTAATCATTTATGGATTATCTCCTAGAAACAATGATCTGGTGCAGACAGGTAATCCAATCTCCTCTATCTTTCTAACCTGGTTTGCCATTTCACAGGAGATTGTGGAAGGGTGGCAAGTTTTTCTAGGAAGACATTGCCTGCCAGCTTGAAACATGTAAATTGCTGGAATTTGCATCAAAATATGACAGCTCTTCTCTGATGAAGGTAGGTAGTAAAATTAGACAGGTAGAATTTTTTTTTTAAACTAGGGCACAGAGGTTCAACTCAAAATCATACCATGTTCACCCTTAGAATTTGTCACTGACAGAGTAAGGAGAGAAGTTTATCATTGACATGAATCAGAACTAGAGAGAGAAAAAAAAAAAAAACCATTACTGCTGGGACTCTGCATTTTGCATAATATCCAGCAATGTGTTTTTCCTGAGTTAATTTGTAGAAAAATTTAAATACAACTCATTTTTGAATGCAAGCCTTTTGGTGATGGCAGCCTCTGTAAGTTCATTAGATGCAGGTGTGGAACCTAACGTTGACTGATTGATGTGCTTAGTGTAATACATTGGGCTTTGAACAAACATCTTTAGCCACTTCTGAGATATTTTATATGTCTGTAGCCTCAAGGTTTGCTGTTGAATATATTAGGCTGTGCTAATTTCATTGCTGAAAATGAGCTCCATTGCAAATATCCATTGGTCAAAATATTGCAGTAGCAAAAGTGCATCATCAGTGATTTTCAAATGCTTATTTCATTTTGCACATAGTTGCTGTTTTATTGCTATAATAACGTTAGGAAAAAAAAATTAAATTACTATTACAAGCAGAATAGCCTGTTCCCCTAGGTCTCCTTGTACAGTTAAAAAAAAATAATAATTAGATTAGTAAGGTCCTGCTCTGTAGAGATTGAGAAATACATCAGGAGTAATTGTGCGTCATAGTAGTAACCCTGAGCCTTGAGAAAGCTACTTTAGTAGAACCATGTCAGTTTCTAACTCAGCCAATTTTTAATTACTGAGTGGTCTACCTAAATTGTACTGTGTCAGCTTTATGGCATTATTGTGTACTTATATTTTTGTGTTCTTAAAGCGTCCTTTTTTTCCTGAGCCACATTTGATGGCTCTATGTATCTCTCCCTTTCAGTACTGGGACCATCACATAAATTTTAAAATGTAGCTTTCTATGCTGCTTTGTCTCTGAAGCCTTGCTGTAAAATAGCAAGGCAGAATTCCTTTTACATATTTCAATATTTTTATTAATTTTATTTATATTTGTCAGTATTTTTCATTAAATATTATATTTTAAAATATTTTATCTTCTTGCAAAAATATGCCCATATCAGAGCAATCATCTCCAAAAGAAGTTAGATTAATTTTTTATGAGCAGATGTGTATTTTTCAATAGGCTTTTTTTTTTTTGATGTGGTACTGTTCTAATAAGGAAGATGCAACACAATTCTGAGAGTAAATAGCTTCTAGAGCTTTTCAGACTTGACTGGAAACAAACAGAATGTAAAACAGCCCAGTGGTTTGGGCTGCTTTTGATGTTTCTTGGGTTTTCCAGAGTCAGAGGAATGGGAATCAGCAAACCTGCGTTCATTTCAGAGGTTGTTAAACCACTGCAGCTCTCTCCACCTTCGTTTTCCCAGCCATAAAATGAGTGCAGTGTATTTACTCGTGGTCATAAATTTCCCTGGAACACTTTCTGAGGAGCACTATGAGCAGTGGGCATTCTGGAGATATTTCACTCATCCAGGGAGGGGCTGGTGGGATGCTGAAGGATCCCGGAGCCTCGCTGGAAGGTGAGGGCAGCAGCTGCATTGGGTGCTGTCACCAGGACAAAGGAGCAGGTTTGGAGCTCTGCTCTGGCTGGCTGGGTGTTCTGGAGCCTCTCAGTGCCAGCCAACACCTTCTGTGGGTCTCACCTTCTGGGGGCTGGAAACAGAACAGACACAGGTGTGGTGAGAGCCTGCAGCACAGCATCCCTTCATTCCCGCTGTGAGCACACGGATCTCTGCTCTTTGCTTTGGCAGCTTTCTCCAGGATGTATCTTGTCCAAGAGCATCCATAAACCATGTGGACTGAACGTGTGTTGTGTGCTAAATTCTGCCTCTGTCAGTTGCAGTCAAGTATCCATAATGTGCTCCTGCTTTGAAATCGAGTTCCGAGGTAGAACCACCCACTCTGGATGGCCTTGCTGCAAGGGGTGAGGAAGGCAGGCTTGGAGAGGTGGGAAGGACTCACCATACTCAGTGAAAAGGGGAGCTCTGTTACATCATGACTCAGGAAATCCACTTTTAACCTCTTATTTGGCCTCTTTCTTCCATTGAAGTTCTGGCTGACGGAGAAGTCCTTTGCTGCAGTCACTCAGGAAAGAGCCTGAAGTGTGATGAGGATGCTCAGGGGAGCCTGTGGATAAGCGTGTGAGCAATGGCACAGGAAGGGCGTTTCAGGGGAAGGCATTCACATGCAGTGCTGTGGCAATTTGCACCCAAACTGGAACAGAGCTTAGCTAAGACACGGCTGGAGCTCAAGCCTGGAGGGCTGCGGTGGAGGTGCCATTGCAACCTTTTAATTTTGGGATCTCATGTCCCTTGACCTTGGTGTTACAAAGTAAGTGATCTGATAGAAAAGAGGTACTAAAGAACAAAAGCAGCAGGATCTTATTTAGTTAATTTCAAGTGGCTTGTGTGCGTTTATGTGTGTAAAGAGAAATGGCAGTCAACTATTTCCCACAGAATCTTCTACAAAATCCTGTGCACAGATTACCTGAATTTTCATTTGGAAAAGAAGTATGAATTGGGGGATTAATCTACAAATTAGGTTGCTTGCTTTGGTGGGTTTTCAAAGGAAAAAATAAATAACTAATAAGTTGTGCGTTGAAACCATCCCTTGCATTCAAACAAGATTTTTTTTTTTTCCCAGTGGTGCATTATAATATAATTACTTTTGCATGTAGAATTAGTGCATGGAAATACTGATTATAAAGAGTTTGTGTAGGGGTGATATATTTTGTCAGGTAAGGATTGGCAAACTGATGCACAGCTCTCCAATAGATTGTAATAATCTCAAATAATTATTTCGAGCTCTCTTGAGTACCAGTTTTCATGACAGGCTCTAATAGGTTCTTTCAAGACTCTCATGGTCAGTACAACTAGTTCTCATTTTCAGAACTACTGCCTCATCTAAAGCCTGTACGAACCATGTGATTTTCTAAACAATTAAATGTAACAGACTTTGAGAGCTGCAGTGTAAACAATGCACATATGTACCAACAGCTGAAGGACCACATCTCCTCTTGCTTTTTCCTTCTGGTGTGATACCTTCCAGAGCTGGCAGGTTGAGCTGGGCTCTGTGGTCCCGGAGTGACAGAGTGCCTGCCTGCCTGCCCAGCTCCTCCTCTGCCCCTGAGTGCAATCTGTGACTGCTGACAGCTGGCACAGAAGTCAGGGACGGCGAGGTGAAGCTTGCCATGCTGGCCTCTCCCTGTCCCTGTGTGCACCTGGCATGGCTCAGGCAGAGATGGGGCATTTTTAGGAAGCTTGACACTTCCATGACAAAAAAGAGTCAGCCAGGAGAACTGAATTCCAGAAGTGATGAGCTGTCCCACGAGGCAGGAGTGGCCAGAGTCACCCACTCACCCTAACAGAAAAAGACTCAAAACCAGCTACCACAACACAGAACAAAACATTGCCTCTGTAAAATGTATTTTGCTCTGTGATAAAATTGGCATCCTTTACTGGATTGAGAAAAATTCCCATCAGCTCTGTTTTCAGGATGGATTTGTCATGTGAATAATCAGGGGGTGGTTATGTCTAGGAGGTAAGCTGGGTACAGGGGGAGAGCTGTGGTGCTCCTGCAGTGCCTGGAAAGGGAGCTGAGGGAAAGGCTCTTCCTGCTGCCCTTGGTAGCAGGAGTGTCCACACGGGAATAGCAGGGGAGCTCAGGCTGAGGGAAGGTCTAGGAGACAAAACCAGGCGTGTCTTTGGAATGTGTTTGTGTTTGTCTGACTGCTAATAACACTAATATGCTTTGGTAAGGCTCTCCCGTTATATTGTGTTTTGGTGTTTGGCTTTTTGGAATTGGTCTTAAATTCCAGCTGTAGTGGGGAGCTGGCCAAGTAGGCTGTGTAAACCTCTAAGATTTAGCACTTCAGGGCCACTGTGTGATTCATGAGCTTCTGTGACACAAGAGCCAGGCAATGCTGTTGGCTTACAAACAGCTGTTGGGAATGCTTAAGTTAAAAGGGTTATTCTTGTTCCTTTAGAAAATCCCCCTAATATTGTGTAATATTAGGATTTTTACATTTATCCAGCCTCAGATGTTCCCTTTATAGGCTCTTGCCTACTTCATGGTGCTTTTTTAGTGGTCACGCTTGTGGAGAGTGCTGTCCGTGGCTCAATGGCACCAAGCCAACTGCCGAGAGGTTTGAAGGGTAGTAACTATTTGTTTGAGTTTAAACAATTAAAGGCTCACTAAGTGAAAGCCACTGCAAGTGAAAACTAGTAACTGAAACACTGACTTTTCCAGGAAAGAAGGACTGCCAGAATAGGGGCACTTTGTTAAACCCTTTAGAAAGAAAAAAATAAATGGGTAACAATGAAGATAATTGTACAATGGTATTTTATTACCATCATGTCAGAAGAACAGAGAGACTTATTAAACTTGCTTCAATCCCCATCTGTTCTTTATAACATTGAAAAAAAATCTGAGAGGAAGATAAGGAAATTACCTATATTCTGTCTCTTTAAATTGGTTTTTCATTTGCATTCTCTCAGTCAGAATTTAATTATTAATGTTTGCAAAATAAATATTCTGGTATATGGGCTATTTGCAAACTGTTCACTGAGATTATTATTGAAGATTTCTCTTAACTGTAGTTTTAAGCAGCATTGTGCTGGTTTTTGAAATGCTCCCAAAACCATCAAGTGCTCTCCAGAGGATGTGCTAATGAGGCCTACAATGGGGCATTAGGAAGAATTTATTATTTTAATTTATACATTAGAAAGTTATTTTTGATGCTTTTGTTACGCGTTTCTCATTATAAATAAGCTAACACTAGAAAATGTTTACCTTGTAAAATTATCAGAGGAAAATGTCTTGCTAATCTGAATGTAGGCAAAGGGATACATTAGCAGCACGACTTCAGTTACAATCAGCAAAAAGGTAGTAGAGGAAAAAGGCAACTGAAATGTAGCTCTGTAACAGGATCTGTTAGGTCAGGGATTTTTGAGGCTTCTGTAGTCTCTTTGGGGCCCATTTTATTTCTTATATTTCACCTGGAACTGCATTTGTTTGCATTTCCACTGAGCTTATGCAAGAGAGGAACTTAGTAAATCTGTATAACTCGATTTTTCCAACGGGAAACTGCAGCTAAATTGTGGCTGTCATGGGCTTCACTCATCTGTGTAATCCAGGGGAGCTGTTCCCAGCTCTGCTCTGGATGTGGCTGCCTCCGAGTGACCTCGGTGGTGGCTGGTAAGGACTGGTGGCTGGGCTGGCCCTCTCAGCAAGTCCACAGCCGTGGTGGCTGAGGTGAGCCTGGGAATGTTCCCAGTGCTAGCAGCAGTGCTGTTTAAGGGAGCATCTAAATCTGTTCACGGGCCACTCAGTGGCTGAGGTGTGTGGCTATTTGAAAATGCTCATTTTGTGAGCTTTGGCTTGAATCCAGGACCTATTTAAAACCTAACCTTTGACTTGTGTCTTGGTTTCTGGCTTGGGCTCTTGACCTTTGGTATTTAGCCTGACTGCTGGCCTTTGGGTGCCAGATCACCTCTTGTCCTAGGCTTGGATTCCGGGTTTGGATATTAGCTCCAACAGCTCCTTGCAGCTTGGCACTTAAATCTTACATGTGCTTTTGAAATTTTCCCCTTAGGGCACCAATTGCACTTCTTACATTTCTTTCTCAGCCTTTATGTAAAACTCTAGTAATCAGAACAGCTCGATTCTAAATGCATCCCTTCCCTCGTGGATCATTAAAAGGAGGATGCAGAGCTGTTTGGACACTCTTCCAGGAATCTCTGATTGCTGCTCACCACGGGGAGTCTCTTGGTTGCCTTTGTGCTCACGCCTGTGTGATGTGCAGGTGGGTGGGTGCCCACCAGCACTGCCTCAGCCCCAGGTGGCCATGGCAAGTCTGCCTTATGGCTGGACATCCAAAAAGCCAAAAGGAGGGCAAGCCTGATAAATCCCACTTGGCTACAAATCTGTTGCTGAGATACCAACCTGGAAATTTGACCAAATGTGTAAGAATTAAAAACTCTTCGTAGATTAATATTACATCAGTTAATATCCTCCTAAAACATGAGAAGTGAAATGGCAGCAAAATCCCATCTAAGGAAAATAAACACAACCCCAAGGTCCCTATGGTATTTTCAGTAAAAGTATCACAAGGTTCTGTTGCTTTTGGAGGTCAGATGGCAAGCTCCATGCTCACAGTTGTGTCTATATGCTCATGTGAGTTTGTTTCCCTGGCTTTGCAGGGACTGTTCGCGTGAATAACCATTCCTGCAGAGTGAATAAAGGCATTTGCAATCTGGTCCCAGCTGGAAACTTATTTCTGAAGCCAGTTCACTCTCTTCATAAAGCACAGATTCTTTATTTTATCTTGTTTTGTGTTTAGTTCACATAATTTGAAATCTTTAGGTTGATTGCTATGCCATTCCAAATTGCTTCCTACTGGAAGAGACGTATATTTTATAGCTGTTGATTCTTTTCCAGCACATATTTGGAATAGAGGTATTCTTGTCTGGGAGGAGAAGGGTAATTGCTGCCTGCCTGGATATCAGTTAATTAGCAGTCTCCTCACCAGTGGATGCCTGGCTAAATTCACTCTTTTGCTGAGTAATTTATTAAATAACTACAAGACTATTCAGGCAGCCTCAACAGTATTTTATAACAAAGCACTAATTACTTGGTATATTTAATGAAAAAAGAGACGTAAGGAAATACAGGGCATATATTCTCAATTGCTTACCAACCTTTCTCTCACACCTTTCTCTTGGAGCACAGAGCCCAATGAATTAGGTCCAGTCATTCCCCAGGTGAGGAACGTGGGTATAATTTTACAGATAATTCGACTGTCCTTTTCTTCCTCAATGCTAACGCAATCTTGGCCTGGTTTGGAATGCAAAATAACATTTCAAACAGGAATGCCTGTCACAGCCTGAGCGAGGCAGCTTCGGCAGGGCGACTGGGCTCTGCTAGGTGCTGCCACGGTGAGCAGCGGCTCGGGGAGGGACGGAGGCGATGCGAGATGAAGGCTGAGCTCGGCCGCCCTGTCACATCTGCTCTGCCGCCGCTGTCCCTTAGCGTGGCTCGGGGACAGCGCCGGGCTCGCTGAGGGGGCACCACGAGCTTGCTGGGGGATGCGCTCCGCTGCTAATCGCAGCAAGGTGAAGCTGAATCTCGTACTGCGCTGAGTGCTCCGAGCATGGGAGGCTTTATTCTGCAGCACGGGGACCAGATGGACTCTGTGACTGTGTTCTTTGGGTTTCTGGGGGAGAATTCAATACATATGGTCTGGAAGCAACACCTCATTTGACAGTTCAAGTCACACCATCGCACCCTCCCAGCTCTCCCTAATTTTTGCCGTTGTTTTACAAACAGAACATCTCCTGGTAGCAGGTATG
This sequence comes from Regulus satrapa, assembly GCA_013396955.1. Classification (NCBI taxonomy): domain Eukaryota; kingdom Metazoa; phylum Chordata; class Aves; order Passeriformes; family Regulidae; genus Regulus; species Regulus satrapa. The sequence continues at coordinate 50,262 of VWZN01016109.1, forward strand.
TGTTAAGGCAGCATTCTGAAATTTGCCAGCTCTTTATCCCTTTTGCTGAACCCCTGCTGGAATCCAAAAGCTCCATTTCTTTTCTTCTCTTTCCTGCAGGGTATAAGCAGCTGTTATTTTGAAGAAAGTGGCTCTGTACCATAGTCATTCTTCTCGGCAATTTGTAAAAAAAAGCACAGGCTTTTTGTTACTTTTACTGTCTTATCAGATGATTTCTATTTGGATCTATAAAACATCCTACTGTATAAATTTTGCAAATGAAGGTCGGTAGATTTGATGGTTGAGTCTAACTCTGTTTTAAGATCAGTTCTGGCAGCACATCTAAGACATCTTAGGTACACAAAAGGTATGCAGGATATTTCCTAGGTATTACTGAGAGTCAGTTTTAATGCTGGGATTTGCTGAGTGGGGAGGGAGTAAAACCTATTTTTGGGTACTCCTTTCCACTACATGTTTCCTTCAAAACTCAGCACTTTAACAAGTTAAAGCAGTATTTTACACAGCACCGTAGTTCATCTGTTGCAGCTTTTTTTGGGTTTTCTTCAGGGAAACCAAGTTTTATCTCCATGTTTTAGTGTACTGAATAGATTGATGTGCTGTAGATTAATTTGAAGAGACCCTCATTACAAACAACTGTAGTAAAACTGGGGACCTGGCTTGGTAACTCTAGTTTAAATGTATATGACTGTATTTCATGGTATTCTAGGTCATAGGAAAAAAAAAAAAAGAAAACCCCTCCTTTTTTATTTTTAAAAATAATTCACATTTTAGTTTCTTATAGAATTTTTCTGCTAAATTTTGAATTTTTGTAAATCATGAAGCTTTGTTTTCTCTAAAATGTATCTGGTACAAAGAAAGAAACTCTCATTTTAGATATTCATATCTAATAGGCAGAAACCTAATTGATATATTTTGATATGTTAGTTCTTCCTTGAATAAACACTTGCCCCTTTGGTGTTAGAGGTAGGGAAATTTTACTGTTGTTTCATCCAAAAATATTTGAATATTAAAGCAGTGAACAACACGGAAAATGAATTTTCAATAACGACATCAACTCTGTCACACCAGGACCGAAATGTGTTAAAGAACACTTCTTGGAGCTGTCATATCAAATGGCATGGCACTGTCTTCTTGCTACAGACCAGAAATCTGGGTCTGTAAGCGGGTGTGGCAACACAGACCAGATCATCTTTGGGCTTTAGTGGGTTGGGTCTTGAATCCCTTCAGAACATTTTTCATATGAACAGCAAAACTGAACTGGGCTTAATGGTAAAGGAGAAACAGTATCCCAAGGTCTCATAAATGCAAGTTTTAAACATTTATTTAAAAGAGTTGCCAGTTTTTGAGGCAGACGGAGTTAGTAATGGTACTTTAAAATTATGGTGATTCCTTTCTTATTTTATAAAAACCTCCTTACTAAAATGTTATTAAATGTTGTTCAGAATGACTTCATTAGAATCAAACGGTTTAGTGGAATTAGATAAAGAATTACACTGAGTTCAGCTGCCTTTCAGATGGAGGGTCTAGTTTCTCTTTGGGAAAGTCTGGAGGATTGTTCATCATTCTTGCAGCTCCTGTACCTCACTGACCACTGGAGTTGCTGTATTTTGTTTTTGCAAAAGAAGCTGAAGCTTTATTTCATCCTGAGTGCTTCACACTGATTGGATGCACACTTTCAGGGGTTTCAGCAGCGTATATAAAGGTTGTTAGCTTGAGAGAAGCAAGTTCTATGGATTGCTTAGGTTTGATAAACCTAGGACATGTACTGTGCTTAGTAGACTTTGTAACTCAGTTTCAATTCTGATATTTTAGAAAGCACGCTTAAAACTTGAGAGATAGAAAAGTCATCGAAGCTTTCCTTGTCCTTTGCTCTCAGGCTTTGACTTCTCCTCTGTATTTCTCATTATTCATTAATACTGACATGCTGATACATGCTGACTGATACATTTTGTGATGCACAGACACTCCATATGTATGAGAAAGACCTGTCAAAGCCTAGGAGCCTTTTTTTTTTCTCCACTGAATTGATTATCTTCAAAGTCCTGACCCATATATTTTTTTAATTCTTTTTTTTAAAGCAAGATTTTTCTATTTGTCAGGAGATCAAAGATGCCTTTAAACCAGCCCGTTTCCAGAGCTGAGGGATCAGCCTTAACATGCTGTTGGTTTAGGATGTGCTACAGGGTTGGATGTGAGAGGCTTTACAACTGCACAACCTCCACACTGATGGCAGAGGTTAAATTGCCTTTAATCTCCATGTATATACAAGCAAAGGGTCATTCTGGCTCCTGGTTTTTTCTCTTTGGTTCCTGTCTACTTCATGGACTGTTCACTTAGAACTAATATAGTGACCTTCAGGAAGAAATTAATATGATTTTTTTAGCTAAGCCAAGAATTGCAAAACTATTGTGAAAAATTCCGTTTTACCTCATCCATTTGTGGGTAAGTGTCTGTAGTTCAGCCTGACTCAGTGGCACTTGCTCTGCTCTGTCACTCTCCATGCACGAGCAGGTGGAATGGCTCCATCCCTGCATTCTGCATGAAACGAGCTCCTTTTCCTCTTGCCACAACAGGTGGATTTGGACAGGAACCAACCAGCGGATGCAGCATCACCATTTTGCTGCCCTTCTGTATCCCTGGATGCAGCAGGCTTTCCCTGCTATGAGATGGGGTGCACTGCTGGAAAAGCTGACCGTGCCTTTCACCAGAGGATTCCCACCTTGCAGGGCTGAGCATGAGTGTTCTCCATGACCTTGCTTCCCTCAAATCCCTTTTGCACTGTTTTGAAACCGCACTGAGACCAACCAAGTGGAAGTTCCCACATCATTTCCAGCTCAGGCAGAGAGCGTGCTGACCTTGCCCAGACTTCATGCTTGAATGTCTTCTGTTCGCTCAGAATTCCAATAAAAAAATCTGGGCTTGGGAGAACAGTACAGCAATAGGTACTGCATAATTTGACACATGTTTCTGACTGGCTGGAGGTCATTTAAGGCTTTGAAATGATGAAGAAAAGAAAAAAAAAGAAAAAAAAGAAAAAGGTGATGTGGGATCTCTCTTTGGAATAAAAGCAGCTGTTAAATGTCTTTAGCAGTTCACAAGGATGAATCTTGCAAAAAAAAAAGTATTTGTTTATATCTTTTCAAGAGTGCTACTGTAATGACTTTTTCTGTTAGTATAAAATACCGAGTTTAGAAAATGCCCCTTACATTGGCTTTTAAATACCTTTAAAACTTAATATTCTATAACTTTGGTGTAGGCATTAAAATAGTAGCAGCTGTTTCTATTCTCTTTTTTTTCTCTCTCCCTGAATATGGATCATAGATGCAGATTGCACGATTTATAAAATACGTGCAAGTGCAGACACATTCCTGAAAGTCAGGACAGCTTCAGTGGTTCTACCTTATTTTACTGCTTCTTTGAAATCCAATAAAATTCAAAATTTCCTGTAAGTTGTAGAAAAAAGATTTTTTTACTTTTGAAAATACGTAATTCAAAAGCTGTTAAGAAGAGTTTGATATGGAAACCATTCAGAATGTTTTAAAAAGAAAATTGAACACCGTAGTTCTCTTTTTCATTTGAATATTTTTTTCTTATTCAAAGCTTCAGCTGTATGCGCTATAATATTTCAATATTAATGTAAAAATATTTCAAAAGGACTTGGCCAAGATTCCCAAATTAAAAGACAGTGCAATCTGCATTTCACTGTACATTTTGGGGTTTCAATATTTTTTATCCACTAGGGATGGAATAAACTTCGAAATGCCTGAATTTCCCAAAGGATAGACAATTTATTTCTCTAACTAAGCGTGTCTTGCCACACTGCTCCCTGAAGTAGGATCTGTGTCTTTATTACACAGTGTGCTTCCTCTTGCTGTCTTGGTGATCAAAGCATGAGAGCTGTCAGATGAGAAGAAATGTGTAGCACGTAAGAACTGTGTACCAGTGACACACTGGTTAAAATCAAAGGAAATCAAGACAAAAAAAAAAAAATCATGTTTCTTTTCACCTTAGAACTAAATCAAGCCAGTTTAATTAATCTTCAGAGACAGTAATAGCTTCAGAAAATAATGCCTTTTCCAGGATTTTTGTCAGCAGAAACCCCTATGTCTCCAAATATATAGCACAGAAATGTTTTCACAGTTCCAAGGGATTATTTTAAGAAAAAAAGAAGTTGCATCAAGATTTTTAGTCTCACTGAAGTCCATGAGCGTTGGATTAGGTCCTTAGATCCGGTTATGTAAACATTTCTGTAACATTTTTAGACTGTAATGTTTGGCCTGTTACTATAGAGTAACTGCAGTGCTTTTCATAGCTTGGTGCTTTAATACTTATACTTGAAGAGCTTATAATTAATTTTCTACCTGACACATCCACTTCCCATGTTAACATACACACTGGTATTTAAGAGAATCATTCTTTCCTTTTGGTACTGGCTGAAATATGTGAAACAGCTGCCTGAGCTCTGGCAAAATGTTGCTGGATATCAGTAATTTCTGACTTGCAGGAGAGGAGAGGTTATCCTTTGCATTTCATATTGCAGTTATTTCCTATTTACCTGTGGGTAAGAAGAGATTTTTATAATCCACCTTCTTTGCTCCTTGTGCCTAGTGAGGCGATAAATATGATAAATAAATAATCACTCATGTGAACGCTGCTTTGAAGACTTTCAACCTTTTCTCTCCTCTTCTTACTTTTTATAAGTTTTATCCTTGTATTGCTTTATCTTTGTGTAAATCACAAAGTCTTTGTTAAGCCCAAAAATGCTTAACCTCCTGTAAAATCTGGCTTCAGGCTTTGGCTGGGGCTTCAGTGGCACAGGAGGGTTGTGCTTTGCAGAGGAGGCCTGGGAGCAGAGGACTAGGACATACCTGAGTTTGATTCAGGGCACTGTGTGGTCAGATACACAGTGAAGGCAGCACTCAGTGTTCTGGGATCCTGCTTGAAGGGAAGAAGGAGCTCAGCTTTCAAAACTCCTGACTCTTCTCCCATGCCATTAATTCTGCGTACTGCACTCCCATTTTACCAAATTTTTGGAAAGATATATCTCACTATTAACTGGGTAATGTTAACTAAAGGGAGCAGATTGATTTAAAAAGAGTGAATAATAGATACCTTGTATCAGGAGTGCTGAAAGACTGCACACTGAGCAAAGTGAAACGTGGTCATTGTTCATTCATTCTACTCTCCTGTGCCATCTGTTATGCCAGTGCAGTGACACGCTAAATCGTTGAATCTCAAAAGCATCAGCGTTTTGCACAAAGGCAAAAGACTGAGAGTGCCAGGAAAATGCTTTTGAATGTGTGACCTGTATCTTATGCAAGCAGTTTGCCCTTCCCTGACAGCACAGGCTAGCAGGAGAGTGGAGCTCCGCCTCTCCTCTGTGATAAATGACAATACATTTGATGTTACAACAGGCATGTATGACCTGACAAACTTATGACAGAACTGTGGTTCTTAGGCTCCAGCACTGTAAATTACTATGGTGCCTTTGCTACCAAATTAAACTGATGTTGTCTGGGCAGATGGTCGTTTTAATGTTACTTTGAATTCTGTTTCTTACAGCCATCAGAGCTCTCCTAAGATGAGCACAGTGTAGCTTTTACATGTTCAGCAGTAGCACTGCTCTAAGAATGATGCACTAGACTTTCTGAAACACTTGAACGTTCATTATGAAGGATGCACAGCTGCCCTTCTTCAAAAGCTGCTGGGAGAATATCACAGTTCAAGCCTTCACTCATTTAGGAAGTCAAGGAAGATGTGACCCTAACAAAGTCAGTGGGGTTAGGTGACCTATATAGCTGTTATCTTACAGTCTTTGTTGTAACTAATTCTGAACAGGGGAAAGAAGCACACTCTTTTTTGACTTACTGGAATTCTTCAAATCCTCATAAAAATTTACTGAGATAATAATAGCAATCATATGTTGTATAGATAGTGCAGTTCATCTCTAAGTGCTTTTTAAAGATAAGAAGCATCTTCATTGATGCTGAAACAAAATTAAAAACTCTTGTGCTAAGTCCCACAGCACCAACTGACAAAGATGAGGAATGATTAAACCATCCAATGCACTAAGTCTGTGCAACAGTAACTTTATCTTTGTTGTTCTTTTAATCAACACTGTTAAAAAACTTTAAAAAAGGAGTGACTAATACTGTAATCTGTTTACACTTAGCATTAGCTGTCTCTGTTACTGCAAGAAGTGGTCCTAAGCCTCTCTGACCCCTGTCATAGCTTAGTTCTGGTCTCAGTTCTTTACTCTGCATCATTCTGTATCTACATGGGTACCAGGCAGACAAAGGAACTGAGGGGATGTAATTGAGGGGCAAGTAATTAATACCAATGTTGTAAGGGTTACTACTGGAGCATAAGAGGTATTTTGGTCCTCTTGGTGCTTAGTCCTCTTTCTTTTTCTTGTAATTTGGACATTGAGACTGTTGGAGCAACAATCTCAATGCTGAAAGGAGGCAGGGCAGAAGGTACTCTACAGTTCTTGAGAGCAATTGGTCATGTTAGTGACACTTGGCACCCCAAACCAGTCCACACACATTTTTCTACATTCTCAAAGTGAAGTCTGATCTATTCTGTTCAGATGTAATGTTTGTGTGTGGTCATCCTTTCCTTTCTAACTTATTTATTTTTCTTGTACTGCAACATAAATTTAACTGAAATGACCATAATAATACTTACCCTTCTTTATTCATAGTAGCTTCATAACAATATATGTCACTGAACTTCCAGTTCAATCCCCTTCCATGATACCATCTTAATGAGAGGAGAGATAGTTTTCCTAGCTTCATTTCTTGCATCATGCTTTGTAAGATACTGTTTGTTGCTGGCATGTAAAGGTATCTTAGGATGCTGTCCTTGAAACCTTTGCTTTCCCTTTTGCTGTGTTCTTATTGTGTCTGTCTGGGCTTTAAGTTTTATGCTCTCCCAAATGTTAGCCTGGAGTGACAGCAGAGGAATGAGCATTATAATGAAAGTGCTGACAAACCCTTAGCTGTAATGACGTGAATGGTGCAGCTATCATTTGAGTTTGCTGTGTTCTTTACTTTAAATCTTTAATGCTATTTTCTCCTTTTATCCCGTGTTGAGCAGTGGGATTACTCAAGTGGTTTATGGCTTAGAAGTTGTGCAGTTAAGTGAGTTGTTCAGTGGGGCAGAAGGACTCCTCTCTGGGGGCTACCTTCTTCTTTTTAGATGTGTGGAAAAGTTTAAGGTTTGAGAAGGAAAAACACTGTCAGCAAGATGGTCGATACTGCAGTGCCATTCCAGCACTGCTATCAGCTTTGCCTGCTATGATCACTCCCTCTAACAACACCTTATTTTATATGCACTGGCTGAGGTAAGGCCAGGGTCCTCTGAGGTGGGAGAAACAGTGCATTTTGTATTGTAAATGGGAAAAGAATGAAGCCTTAAAGAGTGAGAAAATGTGGCTCATAGTAAAGAAGAGTTAATTGATGTTGTAGGCATTAATATTTTAGCCTGTAAGTAATTTGAATCTGGATGTCTGCATTCCTTTGAGAACAGATGTCCAAAACATTTTTGGCATTACACAGAACAAATAATGTATGGACTAGATATGAATCTGCACTGAAGTTCCCATTCTCTGTCTGCATGTACCTGATGTTGCAGCAATGGAAGTAACAATCGTGTGGAGTTTCCCTTCAATTTCAGTGAAAGCAGAAACAAAATTTTAAGATGCCTTTTGGATGATATCTCTAGCTTTCCTAAAATGGCAGAAGTTGTTTCATCTTGAATAGGCCCTGCTATTTTACACTAGACAAGGATTTGGCTCCGGGAATCGCCTCTGCCCATTCCAGTCAGCTGCAATTAGCATGTGGGTGGATGTATGGCTCTCCTGCCATGTGACCAGGTCATGCTAAAGAAGAGGGAGCTGTAATCCCTTTAGCTCCACCATAGATCTTCCCATCCTGCCTGACGTTAACTGAGTGGTAGTTTGAACAAAGTAAAAATGGTATGCATATATTTAAAATGAAAAAACAGCATATATGTGCAGAGGGATTTTAGCAGCCCACAGACATCCACTGATAAATGAAGCTCAGCCCCATTTGCCCACCGGGGAGATGAAATCTGCATCTTTGGTCATGGAGAAGACCTGACTGTGCAAGGCCATGAGCATTCTGTTCCAAAATGGTTCGACTCTGAGCAGGGGATTGGACCAGGTGACTTCAGAGGCCCTTTTCAGCTGATACTGTTCTACCAATCTGGTCTATTGAAGGAAAGATTAGTGGTGAAATCATTGTCCTTTCTTTTGTGACTCTGACTCAACTACTGAACCAGTGTTTGTTTAGACCTGCCCAGAGGGAATGAATAGCTCTGGCAGGATCATTGAGGCAGACCTTCAAGTGTGTTATACCAGCAACAAATTAACTCCTCGCTGTCAGCAAAGTCAGGGTACCAGCTTTCCTTTGGTCTCCTCTGCTTCCCTGTCAGTGTGAGATCTGTATTTCTCTCATCCCTTATTGCGATCTTTGAATCAAAATGCTTATGCCTCAAAAGTTCACCTGCTTTGTCTGAAATCCTCCCACTTTTCCTTTGCTTTACTGTATGGAAATGATGTTGATTCACAGAGATTATTGTGCATCATACCTTACCTTTGCTCACACACAACAGCATTATATCAGGGCCCTTGCACCTACTTCTAAGCTCCCTGGAGTATGTATGACTTGTGGGGTTCCTGGAACTGTTAATAAAAGTGCAGCCCTGGGAACACTGCTGTAAGCTGCTTTCCATAAGAAACAGCACAAAGTCTTCAGATCATTCTTAACTCCCCTTGGTCTTTTGAGATTTCACTACCTAAAGAAGGCACACGGACACATTGTCCCTACAACTGTGTGTAACACTTGATTTCTTGAGCTGACAGCTACCACCAGTTATTCACTAACAGTCTTTTGGGGGACCATGCTAATAAGAGTGAGAACAGCAGCAGTGGGGGTGATACCATTATTCTCTGAGTCAGGTTTAATTAAAGAAGGTAAAAAATCATCAGGAGAAGCTTCTGAGAATCAGAATTGCAAACGAGATGATAACAGCCTTCTCTGGCTTATGTCTCACTCTTCACTTATGCCTCACCTGTTAAAACAGGATTCTTGGCTCTTCATTGACAACATTCTGCTGGTCATAAAGCACAGGGGCAAAAGAAAATTTATGGGAAAATCCCCAAGTAACCTCCTTGCTCTATTAGGCTTTGCCATCATTGCACTCTGGGGCAGATCACAGCAGATGAAGGAAAGGCAGAAATTCAGGAAGTTTATTCTTACTCCAGACCTGTGATAGCAATACTTGTTTCATCTCTCAATGCCTCATCTTATCTCCATGTAAAATGCAGTGGTTTTGTTTAATATTGAAAAGGAGGATTAGAAGCTTAGTCCATTCATCTTTGTACATAATTTTGAAACATTTAGAAGACATAGGAGTCCAAAAGTTTGCTGGTTAGGAGCTTGCTGTGCTAGGTGGCAATTGTAATAAAATCCAGGTGAGGGTTTTTTGGAACGATTTTCTGGACTCATATTTTGCAGTGTGACGTGAAGAGTTCATAAAGAGTCCTTGGCAGAAGTGTATGACTGCAGTTATACAGCACCTCCAGAACAGATACATGATCTCAGTGACTCCTGAGTTGAGAATACATGCAGGAGACAGACAGACTTATTTTTTTTTGAGTGCACAACCAAAGTTATGCAATAAATAGTATGATTTAAGTGTTAAGCATTACTCTGATTTCATTCTGATTGCTCTTTGAGACACAGATATGAGCTGATGTATAAAAAACACTGATTTATTGAGTGTCTAGTAAACATTAAGAAAATTTCCAAAATACCAATGTAAGTGTAATAAATTCTAGACTATTTGGCCCTTGTACCACTTTTCCAAATAGCTTATGGGAAGTCCGAAGTGTTAAGTCAAGCAGAAAGCTTTAGGAAACCAAATATATATACATATATTTTTTTCTCAAGAAATGCAATTTTTCATTCCCGCATACAGAGGCAACATTTAAGAGTAAGAAATTCTGTTATTTATGGCAATATGCAAATCTGTGTTGTATTACACAGACATCAAATATGTGCCTTAGCCAGACAGCCATGGAAAGAATTGCTCTGCAAAGAGACAACCAGGTATGTACCTTTACTCTCTGCTACCTCTGCCCAGTGACCTTTTTCTGGCAGCCTCCTTTTCCCTGGATGTTAAGGAAGAAATAAATTGAATTTTCAGAGGGACTATGGCAGACTTGTGGTAGACAACAGCCCCTTCCTCTGCCTCCTGTTCTCAGGGCTCATTTACCAACTTTGATTAACTGCTGCTGAAACTTGTCCCAACTACTTTAACTCATTTCCCTTTCCCCCCACTTAAATGTGTGTGTTAAATCACCAGCAAGTCTGCATTCTATTCTCAGAATTACTTTCCTGCAGATTTCCCCGTGGAGAGCTCACATGTATCTTGCGGGGAGAAGAAGCGTGTTGATGTCTGACACATTATATTTTCTTCTATATTTGCCCTTCATTCGTGTACAGCAAGAGGCTAAAAATTGTGAGGATATTTGTTGCTTGTCACTCTTATTTGTGCATGAACATGCACATATAGCCTTATGCAGGGACGTGGAAACTTTGAATTTTAAAACAGTGAGAAAAGGTTTTATATCCTTGTTTATCCTCTAGGCACTGTGCTCTCACTTCTCTCTTGATACTGATGGGAAAGAGCTTATTAATGGGCTGGTTCAATAGACTTGTTAAAAGATTTTCTTTATAATAAAAGAAAAAGCCCAACCTTTTTGAAATTCCATCACTGAATGAAATTACATCACTGATTTAGTCTTTATTTTCTGTATGACTAAGCATCTCATTTTTATACAGAATAAAAATTCTTGTCAAGAAAAATTGGTCACAGTTCAGATGTTTCCTAACAAGACATCAGCTGCATCATTAGTATGGTTTTTCTCTAAGCTGAGCATCAGCTTATATGAGAAAGAAGGGATTTGCTGAGCTCCACATTCTTCCTCCCTCTCCGATCTGCATATCGGGCTCCATTGCTGTGGTACATTAATTCTCTTGTGACCCAGCCATTCATAAATTAGCTCTCTCATCATCACCGCAGGGAGCATGGAATCGCAAACTTCAGTGAGGGAAAGGTCTTGTAGGTCAGCCCACGCCATTTTCTCACCAGTATGAGATTGAGAACTGCTTGTGAAGGAATGGGGGGAGCCAGTGGCACTCAGGTTCCAGATTATTCTGGTGGTAGAGGTGGAAAACACCTCTGAGATACTTATTTTCTACTCCCTGAAGAGTCTGAGACTTCTGTTCATTCCAGGGAAGATCTGGTATCCATCTGTTTAGGGGTCTTTCAGTGCAGAACAAGTTATTGTTCAGAACATTTAATTCTGACAAGTATATATTTGACATGTGAGAAACAAGTTAAATATTTGTTCAGTATAATTTGAAATTAAATATATGAGTATTATCCCAAATATTCTGAAATTTAATACAGTTTTGTGGCAAATGTTGTCTTCTGGGTCTTTTTCTGGTTTGTAAGAGTCAGTCTCAAATTCCATTTGTTTAAATTTCAAACCTAGCCTTGCTTACACTTTTTTTCCCTGCATAAACCCTGGTGAAATGGTGACAGTTCCTATATTTACAGGCACTCACCCTTCTCAGATGATGCAGGCAGATGAAAGTAATTTTGTAATATTATAGAGGTAAATCTTCACACAACTATTTGTCTTCTGAAATATAATCCTTCCAGGTTTTATATTTAGAAGGCAATTTAATAAATTATTTGTTGATCTTGTCTGCTCCTCCAGCTGTTAGATCCACTGTTGTACTGTGCACTGTATGTGGTGTGCAAGGGTTTGGAATGCTGCGTTGCGTTCACACATACAATATGGACATTTTAGCCCAACCTTAAGTAATAAACCCACACAATTTTCCTAATGATTCCAAAATTTAATATAAAATTCTTAGTGCTTTATGTTTGAGAAGATGTAAAAGCATCAGCTCTGGTTATATATTTTAGATCCATTTGATAGTATCCTGACTGAAAACCCTGCAAACGTGATGGTTCAGCTTTCAAGTCACTCTTGTGCTCCTGGGCCATAAAAGTGAAAATGTATTTTGACAGTGCCATTCAAGCTGTACCCTGACTCACAAACGCCAGTTGGCAAACATCTGTTTCATTTCTCTGTGGAGCTGTGCTTTACTGCTGCGTGTTAATGGGTGGCCATACAAAGATATTCTGTAAAGCAGCCAAAACCAAAAAAAAAGATTATTTTCATATTTTTATTTCTTACATGCAGTGAACCTCTCAGTGCCAGCGTTCATAATGATGAGTTGTGGTCACTCTGCTACTGACGTGAAGGTCTATCTCCTGGCAAATACAATTCTTTAAGAGTTTTGAATTTTCTGTATTATAAACAGCAGTTTTATTCAGATTAGGCTTTATTTCATCAGCTGAGCTCAAAAAACCATTTCAGGGAACATTTTGAGCCATTCCTCTCAGGCAGTTAAGAAAAGTTTAATTCATCTGACTGCTGCACAGCTTTGCACATTGTATTTCCATCCCAGACTAATGTGCAGGGTGAGCTCCAAGTCAAATGTCCATTGGAATTTTAAGCCTAGTTCTCAACCCAGTTCAGAAAGAGGATAAATGGAAATGGCCAATTCTGAAACTGGCTTCACTGGTGTCAGAGCTAATCCTAAATTTCTGCATGAACTCCTAGTCCAGATAAACCCAGTAAAAACTATACTAAGAAAGAACATTTAATTTCTTCAATAAAGGCTTCTCTTTATGGGCATGAAGCAAAGTTCAGAGAATCAAATGGAAGAAATAGTTTTCTCATGGTAACTTAACACCAAAATCTCACACACACTCACACTGCCAATTGAAGCTGCTGTTCTGGATGCAGTTTGTGGAGTGACCTAACAAAGAGCAACCATGACTAGAGAGGACTTGAGGGGCAGAATAAAGAAATAGTAATTTAACTTTTCTGAAATAATTTAATAGCTAACAAAAGTTCATTCATCTATGTGCCTTTATATGAGAGACATTTTTCTGTTGAGATCTGGCTATGTGATAATGTAGGTTATTATCTCCCTCACACTCATATTCTCAAATACACATAAACTGAATGAGAGTCTTGTTTAGTGTGAGAAAGAATAGAAAAAGAGGATGGAAAATACACAGACAACATCTACTTTAAAAATACCCTAAAATTATTAGATACTCACAATAGATACAAATTAACAGCTGATGGAGAATTTAAACCCTGCAATTTTGTGTTAATTCCCAGATTTACATAAGCACTGTCAATGGGAAACAACTGATGATGTATCCAGATGACAGAGATTGCTTGGTGGGATATTCCTGTGTTTGAAAAATGTGAAAAATACAGACACAACAATTCTGAAATTAAAGGCATGGTGAACTGAGCGGCCCTGTTTTGGCTTCCAGTTTGTTAACCCTCTTCACAGTGATTGACTCCTTATCATCTATGAAACTATTTTTGAAGGAGTGTTTATGATGTGAAAAATGACCAGAAAGAGACAGAAACTTAAGGAATATTTTAGTCACATTTTATTACTCCTGCATGTATTTAACTGCTTTCTGTCTAGGCCTGTTTCTAAAGTTTTATTACTTCAGCTTTTCAGTACTGAATAACATTTATGAGAAGTGATGTGAGGTTCAATAGTTGCTTCTTTTTTCACAGATTTTTATTGAATTTGTGCAGCAAAAAGCTTTTTCTGAAAAATGCCTTCGGGAAAATGTACTTCCTCTGCAAAAGCATATTGCTGTGACCACTAAAGTATGAGTTTGGAAATGAGAGTAGGGAGCAGCAGATGTGGTAGCACTGCTGCTGTTTTGGGAACAGGAAGAAGGTGTGATCACAAAGCAACAATTTGCTACTTTTTGGAAATCAAATCACTGTATTCTCTGGCTGTTTCAGGAGAATTAATTAAATTAATTAAATTAAACACGTTGCTTATGAAGAAGCTATTTTCAGTTAGTTTTGCACTCACTGTGTGATCATAATTTTGGTGAAAATTGTATTTGAATATTATTTTAAGAAAATTATAATATGTATAATAAATACATGGTGTGTGATCTTTTAAAAATCAATTTAACCTAGCTCAGCATTAATGTGCACAGATGTATTAGTTTGTGTCTTCAGCAAAGAGAATGAAGTGGCCAATTTAAGCACAATAGGAGAATGTCCCAGCTTGCTGTTGTGTGACACTTTTCTCTCTCTTTCAGCACCTTTTTCAGTTGTAGATACCAAATCACAGATGCAGGCAGTCTCCAGCAAAGCCATGAGGCATAGCTTTAACTGCAGGCACCTGCAAAAATCCAGTTTATACTCTGACTTCCAGAACTGGGAACAAATTACTTTTGAGACACCTGCCCCAGGTGAATAAGGCAATCACAGTAAATTTAGAAGAACCCTAAAGAGAGTATTTCTTCAAAAGAAGGAGAGGGAGTAAATAAAGTTAAATGCAGAGTAGATACTCTAGAAATGAATTGTGCAAAACTGCTAAAGTCGAAAGGATTTTGGAACAGGCTGCTATTGGGAAGGAAAGCTCTCCCAGCTGAGTGCTCTGGAGGTCTGTGCCTTCTAGATGGAAACCTCTTCAACAGAGGCAATTCAACAAGAGACAAAAGCCTTCTCCCAGCAAAGCTGGCATTATCTCCTCACAGAAGTAAATGTGACCAGAGCACACAGACACTTTGTCCTTTGCAGTCAGGTTTACTTGTGCTAAAATGCTCAAAATTCTTTTGCTTCTTGCTTCTGATGCCTTGTAGCTCTTGTGCTTCCTGCAGGCTCAGCTGAGTGAAATGCTGTCTGTCTGTCTGAGACCTGTCCTTCCTGGAGTCACTGGGAGCTTCTGCACACGTGTGGGAATGACTTCTGGTGGTTTCTTACGTGGCCTCACGTGCTTGGCTTTTTAGTGGTGTCTGTTGTTAGACAGGAGTTCCACGGGCTGAGGCAAATATTTGATTGCTTAGCTGAAATGATTTAATGTGGACATTAAAGAACAGTAGAGTTCTCTTCAAGAACTGACCTCTTTTTATTCCCTAGATGTTTTTGAATGCTTTCCATAAAATCTTACAAGATCTAGCATTTTGTGCTTTCTAGAAGATAAATATATCTACTTAAAATGAGACATAAGGTTTCTCTTGAGATACTCATGCATTAATATAGATGTCTGTCCTTCTGTCAGACTTACTGCATTACCTATACTGTTTTATTAATTTTTTTCTCATTTTTCTTCTTAATTCATAATGTTACTAAGGTGATTTAATTTCTGAAACTCAGAATACAAATCAATACATGTTTACCTTAAAGAAGAAACTTCAGTTTTTAAAGAAAGCAGCACAATTCTACCTGCCCACAAATAGCCTTTTCTGCCTTCAGTAATAGCATTTAAATGTGTGGTACTTGATGCACAAACCATTAATTTGTGCCTTGGAAAGATGTTGAAAGAAAGATCATCACTTAACAGTGATTCTGCATGGGATTATATAAAGTATAGATTTTGAACTTGTGAGAGACTATTGTGACTATTTTGAACTATGTAATTTTATGAATGAGTCACTGTAGTATGTCCAGTGGCTATGACTGAGAGAGAGCTGAGCTTTTAGGGAAATAGTCACTGATGTGAAGTCCTTTGCAGGCCCACAGTTTGCCCTTCCTTCGTAAGGGACATCAGACAATGTTTAATCCATTTTATGCCACACTGATGTCACCCTGCCTTACTTACCAAAAGGACATGTCAAATACCAGAGAGAAATCTAAATATAATTTTACCAAGACACCTTTTAGTCTCAAAGGGAAAAAGCTGGCAAGGTGGTCTGAAAGATTTATTTTCCATTGCCCTATGCCAAGTGGTACAAATCATGTTACCTCCTTAGTGTTACTTAAAAACTCCAGTGCTTCTTTTTTTCTTATTTTGCTCAGGATTGCTGTCAGGCTGACAGACATAAAATTACCTTGGTCCTTTCATTTACACTGTTTGGCACGACTTACCTTTTTTTTTCTTTTTTTTTTCTAAAGCTGAATTTTTATATTGAATTTCTCCTTCCAAGCTGGAAGACTGTCCTTGGAAAATTTAAAAGTATCTGATACTGTATTGTTCACATCATGAAACCACAAGCATATGTAATGGAGATAGAAAATGTTTTTCTATATAATTAGACTTTACATCTAAAAGGAAAAACCTGTAGCAGTAGAGAATGACTGAAAATATGATTTTCCTTTGGTAAGAATTAACTTGTGTGCAATTAGAATTTGAATACTTATTCTCTTGATCTGCTTAATGCAACGAACAGTGAGCATAGGATGATTTTGCAGCACTGGAATTCCTGCACACAGGATAGGTTATATTATTGCAAAAAGATTTATAGTAGTTTAGAGGTCAAATGATGACAAGTTAAGACAAGTTAAAACATCTTGCTAGTTATTAAGTAATTTGCAAAAGGAAATTAATGCTCATGAGAACTCAAAACCATCATGCGTTGATTATGAATTCAGAAAGTCCTTCAAGAGAGCATTCTGGTTTATCAATGTATGCACTGCATTTTTAAATATAAAAGAAGTACAAGACTATTGAAGACTTTTCTGAAGTGGCCACATTCATTCTTTGTTGCAGATGTGAAAAAAAAAAAGAAAAAAAAAGTTAATTTTAGTAGTGCTTTGATTAAATATATTGGCAAAGTGAGAGCGTCTTTATAGTGAATAAAGTCTTTATGCTATTAAAAAAGAAGGAAAAGCATTAGTTAGGAAACTTTTAAAAATGAATATGCTGTCTTTTAGATTTTTCTGTAGAATTCTAGAGAATTATTGCTTTAATACTTTACATCCCATGCTAAATAGTAGGTGATGATTAAAACTAAGCTCTGATGTTTCTCATGGCTGCAACTTCATTGCAGAAGTACCATGATTAAAAGACTCTTTCTCCAATAAAAAGTATTACTTTATTCAACACAATGTGTTTTCCTGAAAATTTGGTGGTTTATCTTTACAAATTTGATTCTATTTCCATGTCCATTTTAATATCTTTAAATTACTATAAGTTACTTCAGTAGCATCACATGATTTTTCACTTTTAATCTATCATAGGAGTATTTAATTTTTTCCTTCTCCTTTCCCATGAAAAACTATTTAATATTAAAATGTGGCATTTAAATCCCATTAAATAATGCATTTTGCCATGATTTATTGTATGTATGATTACTTTCAGTAGTGATTTTACTGAAAACTATAGGATTAAGGTGTATTTTATAGTGTGTAGAGTCTATCATGACAAATAGTATGGAAAATACTCTTTGATATAAATAAGACTATTAAAAATACGAATCTGAATTCCACGTGCATGTTCACTGCACTATCACTGAGTTAACATCTGCCGCCTTTCATTTAATCTTCATTGCCTGGCTGAAATAGTTCCTGGAGCAGAAAGTCCTAACACTATTGACATTAGCAGTGAGCTCCTTCTGGTTTCAGTAATTCCATGATTTTATTCTAAATGCATAACCTTTCCCGACGCTGATAAAATCAATATGAAGCAATGAAAACTACTGTAAGGGGATCATATTGATCAGATTGAATGTAATTAAACCAGACAATCACTGCTGTGTTTATGTGGGATGCAGACCTACAGAAACCTTGTTCCTCAGTTTCATAAGCACGCCCAGAAACCTTTGTGCTGGCTGTCATTGCAGGGGGAAATTTTGAATTTTGGCCCAGGGTGTATCGGTGCCTTCAATGGCATTTTGCCTGCTTGCCCCAGCAAAACACTTGGCTCCAAGCTCTGCACTGCCCATGATTGCTCTGTAAAGCAATTAGCTAACTAGCCTTGTTCTTCCAGCTCTGCTGACATCAGCAGTGGTGCTGGTGGCCAAGGAGCTTTGGCATGGATCTCTTTGCTGTAATGTCATCAAATAAAGCATCCGTAGTATCTTCAGCACAGCCTGGAACGCGGGAGAGCAGAGGCTCTTAGGGCAAGGTCAGGCAGGAGGTAAGAAGCGTGTCCAGACATTTATATTGGGCAGCATTCAATGACGTGAAGGTGAAAAACTACAAGGCAGTTTGAATGTGCACTCAGAAAATGGGGTACGTGTAGAGAAAAAGAACAGCAGGTTGCATAGCGGTGAGTTTATTTAGGGGGAAAAACCTGGGCAGAAGTATTCTGAATCTGATTAAGAGAATGGTTGGATAAAATGTATTTTGCAGGCTTTTTTTTGGCAGTTCTTAGGCTTCAGACATTACTTCAACAACCTCTTCACAGCAGTAAATGTGTCAATTAATAACAGAAGCGACACAGCGTTACTGCGTGCTCAGGCTCGCAGAAGCCAGGAAGGCACCAGCTTCTCTTTTTCTCTGCTTGACTAAGTGACTTACTTGATAGAAAAGGTTTAATTAAACTAACTTTAAGTTACAAAAAAAGGTTTAACATTCTTCAATTTTGCCTGATGTCTTGTGAATCTAAGAGAGTCAGTGAAATCCTTCCTTCATGCTGCTGAATCTAGGGCCAGTGATCTGATGCAGAATGGGCCTGCTGACCTTTTATACAAAAACCAATGGAATATAAGATAAATACCCTGTTGTGAAGAACTTTCAGCTTTGGGGTTATTTTATGGTGCTTGTGACAGGTCCTGAAGCACCCGTTCTTTTGGATCTGCTGTTAGATTTTAGTAAGATTTCCACTGAAAATATGGGTACTGCTGCTCTGCTTTGGTTCTGCCTAAGTAGTGAGCCACTGGTTTCTGTGGAAAAAGAGAAATCAGAGGAAGGTTGCAAATTGTTGCCTCAGATTGACTTCACTTCAAAGTAAAGTTGGAAAATGAAATTTGAAACATCCTGTATTTGCAAAGGTTGTCCCATTGTGGATTGCTATGGAACGCTTTTTATTTCTCCTAATGCCATACCTGGTTTCTGATCTTCTGCTTTGATATCAGTAGGATCAATGGCCTCAGAGAGTCATCTCTGCTTTTCCAGCTCTTTCAAATTCTGTTTCTGAAGGCTGCAGTAACAGTCACTTACTCTTTTTGTTCAGCCTGAGTCCTTTCTGCAAAATCACCATTAAAGGGTCACTGTTGTTTCACATTTTAAGTGCATTTGTTGCAAATAATTTATCCTCACAGCTTCCTTGTGTTATTCTACATGGCAGAAAGGTTATAACTTGCTTTATTCTTCTTAAAATCTTATTTATTCAGTTCCCTTCTCTGCGAGCTGTGTTCTCTCTTCTGGCATTTCACTTCTCTTTGCTGCATAGATATTGAATAGAAGTGGGCATTTACATTTCTTGCTTTATCTTATTGTTTTGTTAATTCCTGCCACGAACAGGTTCTGTTAACAGCTCAGGAGCTGTTTCCCTGTTGGTCCTCACATCACTTAAGTATTTTGAGATCCTTTATTGTTTTTCTTTGCAGTCTTCTCACTTTGTCAATTCTGGCAGCCTTACACAGTACTGTTGTTGGGTTTGGGGGTTTTTTGCATCCTTTCAGTTCCAGTTCATAATTCTCTTAATCCTCTTTGGATTTCGTGTTCTTATATATGTCATATACCTTCTATTTTTCCTCAAGAACTCTTAGTCATCCACATCAGTCTCATGCTTGGAATAGCTGATCTTTCTCATGCTCTTGCAGCCCTTTGCCCTCCCTTCCTTGCCCCAACTCCTGATCTGTCCATTATTTAGCACTGGGTATGGCTGGATTGAAAGAAATACCAGATCTCATGGAAGTCAATGATATTGAGTGTCTGCCTATTTCGGGGAAGCATTGATGTTTGGCTCCAGTGGTTCTGAGTCAGCCTTTGCCCCCAGGCTGCTGCTGCATTGCTGGCTCATTTGCACAGCAGAGAAGGTGGTGCTTGGTGATGCAACAGGCACGGACTGAAAGGATGCAGATTCTGCTTGCCAAAAGGTAACGCTGTATGTAAGCAGGATGCTCAGGCAGAGGTAAAAAATAAACTGCTGCGTTTTTCAGATGATGTGCTGCATTTCTAGGAAGCCCAACCCCGTCCTTCTGCAGAGTGTGTCAGCTAATGTATGAAATGTTGCATCTGGTTTTATCGTGGACACCTCTCGGTCAGAGGCAAGATCAAATCCATTTTCTGTGCACACACTCCAACCCCAAACTTTCATAGCTGAATATATTTAATTAGTGTTTCTGGTGAAGTTATAACATTGTAATATTGTATCTGAAAACAAAATTAGATTTGAAGGATAGAGAAAAAGAATGTTTCACATGGGTTTACAGGCTAGGCTTTTGACAAAAATTCAGCCTAATGAAGAAGCTTTCCTGTCTGTTTTTGTATAGTTTTGTTCTCCATCTTTTCTATGTAGCTGAACAGCTTATTATTCTAAAAAGGATGTTCACAACCACCCTTTTTGGATCTCCCTGTTCCATTTGCTCTCTCCAGAGTTCTGAAGCTCACCCTCCCAGGCATCGCAGCACCATGCCTCGCTGCCACAAATGAGGAGCAGTTTAATGCCTCATTTTAATCAGCTACTCCCTAAGTGGAGTGAGTGTCCATTGGGTGGATGTGAGCTGTGCATTCCTCAGTCTCTCCTGCAGAGCATTCCCAGGTGAGATCCACAGTTCAGGAATCTGGAAGGCAGCATTAGCCACCTTTTCTTGTGCCAAGTACAGAAAGCAGCATAAGAGCTGCAGTCCTCTTTTTTTTTTTTATTTTTTATTTTTTCTTTTTTTCTTTTTTTTTTTTTTAACTTCTTGTTGTCAAAACTGCCTGACATATTTTTGAGCTCTTTTTTCTCCTTTCCACTCTGAAAGAAAACTTTCAACTACAGTTTGTTCTTCAGTTCAAGTTGCTCTGTGGAGACATGGCACAGATGGAAAGAGGTACTTTGTGATGTCTTCACATTCTGGCAATCCAGGGCTACATCTAGGGGCTGGTCCAATATCTGACATGCTTTAGTTTACCTTGGAGTGTGTGCCTGACTGCAAGATGCTAAGAAACTGTATTGTTAGCCAGGGATCTCCTTGGCAAAGGTCACAGTCATTTGAATTTCCATTGAGAACACAGTGTACCAAGGGCTAAAGCAGTTTTGAGGTTCCTCTGAGACAGAAAAAAATTCAAAAATAGTGATGCCCGAGACAAAGTCTTTCCTAGAATTTTAAAAAGAAATGTGGTTTTCTCTCTCAACTGTTTTATACCTTGAATTCTGAAATATATTTGTGCTGGAATTTATGAAAGACTGTGTAACATACAAAGTACTGCTGTAGCCTGCCAAGACTGTGTGACTCTAGAATGGGATTTTTTATGTGTAGGGCACACACATGTGGTTCATATTGCTAAGTACTATATTAGCTATATTAGCTCTCAGTGGGCTAAAAATGTTAAAAATTATTTTACTGTCATCAAGTGTTGTTTAACCCACTGTATTATACACAAAGTAGGTCAAACTGTGCTGCAGCTTTGCAGAGCCCTTAAACCTAAATCAACTTATCTAAATTGAACCTTTAAGGGAAATTCACCATTTGGTTTGTTTATAATTTTCTAAATTCAGTATGGGGCAAGAGGAAGTAGTATGTATCTTTAAAGAATTAAAATATGCCCATAAATAAGCTCAATCACTTGCCTTTGTAGAGACCAAAACAAAAACCCCATATCTACTCTAGAAGATGAAAGTAAATTTTGAGATTTTACTCTTTTTTTTTTTTTTAAACTGTGTATTTATATGGAACAGCAAACACAGATTACGCCTTAGTAATTTTTTATGGATTCAGCATCTGTCCCTTTGCTTTTATTCACATATTTTCATAGCCATAATCTCTAGTTTCTTATTTGATGATGCAAACCTTTCAGACGTAGAAATGGATAAAAATCTTACTGAATCTAGTGAGAGTCATTTTCAGGAATAATCCCTTTATTGGACAGGAAATAAAGACCGCAGGGTGAAGGAAAAAAAAAAAAAGGGCAACATGCATATTAAATGATTGAAGATATTAGTTCCAGTATTTGCCTAGCTAGGTTCCTGCACAGAGAAATGCTTGGAGAATTCTCTACAATAACAACCTGGAAAAGCCCCAAGATAGAAGCCACCTGACCCTAAGTTTTATTTTGCATGCATTAAGAAGCTCTGTTGTGTTTGAAGTTGCAGAGTGTGTGGACAGGTCTGTCAGCTGTCTCAAGATGATATCCCTGGTGGGGTGCACCCCCTTCCCTGGGAAGTGGCACCCTACTTTGGGACACGGGTCCCACAGCCATTGGAGGGAGCCTTACACATGAGTTCAAAGCTGTAAGGGAACTGCATCGAGAAGCCAACTGTGTGAGGCAGGTGATGATAAAATACTGAGATTTGGCTGCACTCACTGATTTTCAATTAGCTTCAAGGACATGCAGAAGAAAGCAAAAGTGTGACAGAATTTGTTAGTTGTTTTAGAAATATTAATACAATGCAAACCTGGAATATTTCCATGGAATTAAACACATCACGGCACATCCTCATTTGATGTGCTTGGGCAGCGATGCTTCTGATGACAGAAAAATCCCCAAACCCTCTACGTGACAAAGTGTATTTCACACGTCCCTTTTGGTAATTGCACCTGCTAACTGAAACACATAAAGAGAGAGTCTGTAGTGTGCTGAAGGAATTTTGTTATTTGCATCTCCTCTATTACTGATTGAAAGCTCCTCTGTTGCCTTGTCTACTACTAACGTGATCCCTCAGTGCTTTTCTATAGGGATTTGTTTCCCTAGTCTATTAAGCTGGTCTTTGTGTTGTCAAGAGCTACACAGTAAACTTTTATGGTATGAAAGGATATTTACTTTTATTCCTTATTTATGCTTTTGTCCTTTCAAACTCTTTGAACTCCAGTGAAAGCACCCTTGTCAGAGGTTTGACCTAACATGGTGTTTTGTTGAATGTCACCGTAAAGCCAGGAAGAAAACTTCTTGGATAGGGGAGAAATCTGGACATTCTAAAGCATTGAGGAGACAGGGAAAGGATTTTTGGAATAAACATAACTCATACATGTGTTTAGATACTCATAAAAACAAAGACTGATCATTTATTCAAGGTATTTGGTTAAAACCAAATATGGGACCTTTACATGACAGTCTCTGTTCTGCCTGGTGAGGCACTTGAACAATTATGGTCATATCATTTAGTATTGAGATTATACCATACTTCCTAAATTGTTTAACTGCAGTTTTTTACTCCTGCGAGTAATGCAGCTCATTGGATCTATTCGCAAGAGTGACAGATTTTAAAGAAAAATTACCTTAAACGCTTGCTCTAGATCTGAAACCTAGACTTGTGTTCCTCTCCTTCCTCACTGTATGTTTGCTTCCCCATTCCCTTAGGCAGTTACTGTGTCTCTCTCCTTGTTCTATAGGCCTGTGATCTGCTCATTATCTGTGGTTCCTCTTATAGTATGGGGTGCCAATGCCGACAGAGATGTGACTGCATTTTCCTCACTGGATGCCAGTTAGCACCGAGAGAAAGCTTCTTACAGTTGTTGTTGATTCCTCCTTTAAAACCAGTTTGTGCGTATTTCTAGACCTGCTCATTGTGAAACAGGTATGGGCAAATCCTGTGTGCTTTTACTGCGCAGTAGAAAAATTACCTTCCAGCAATATAAGTTTGAAATACATTTTGAGTCGTATCCATTGCTGAATACATAAATTAATTAATGATTTGAAAAGGTAAATATAACTATTTACCTTTCATTTCTGGCTGTAAGTGCTGGCTGTCTCGTACACCGCGTAGTGCATATTCCTGCAAAAGGCAGAATGGATCATGTGAAACTGTGTCATGACACAGCCCCAGAATGAAGTAGGACATTTCTTGACCTTGGAGTGCTCAACTGTGCAGCTGTAGTCTCCTTATGACAAGGAATGTCTCTCAGAGTAATGTTTAAAATCCGTTTGGGAAAGGTTCTACAGACAAATTTGCTAAATTCAGGGTTCCTCTATCTGCCAAGAGAGAAACATTTTCTGAAGCCCAGGCAATGTGTGGTGTTTAGTAACTGAAGAATTTGATTAGTAACCTGAGAATTTGATTTCCCTCTGTGTTCTGCTAATGAATTTTTACATATTCCCTAATATCTGTGTCAGTTTGTTAATATTTCATTTTAATTTAAAGCGAATAAATTTTACTTGTTCTGGCAAGACTTCCAGAGAGCGCAGCAGATAGAGTCGGTTTAAAAGTGCAAAGCAAGTTTACATTTGAAAAGGTTCATTTGGGCTTTCTTAGAAGAAATCAAAGGAGGGTTTCTGTAGGAAGTGCAGGGACTGTGCCCTGGAGCCGCGGATGTTCCTTCCCTTGGGCCGGGCAGCACCTCCCAGGGCTGCAATTCCCGCTGGAGCGCTCGGACCCGCCGCCCCCGCTGCCGGAGCCTGCCCGGCCCCCGGGGGCTGCAGAGCCGCCTCTTGCCTCCTGCAGGCGCCGGGGGAGAACCCCCACACGAATGTGTTTGCTTGTCTAAAGTCTGTGCGGTTTTCAGTCGTCTTCCAGCCTCCGGTGCGGGGTTTTGAAACTCCATCACAAGCCACCGGCAGAACATTCTGAAAAAACCTGGAGTGTGGCTTGTATTTATAAAAGTTATTTGTTTGCATGAGGCACATGTGCTGATACTGTGAGTCATCCATCCATTTCGCTGTGACATTTTCAAGCACAATTATGTGTA
Source organism: Regulus satrapa (assembly GCA_013396955.1). Taxonomy (NCBI): domain Eukaryota; kingdom Metazoa; phylum Chordata; class Aves; order Passeriformes; family Regulidae; genus Regulus; species Regulus satrapa. The sequence goes on from VWZN01016109.1 coordinate 74,922, forward strand.
GTGGAATTTTTTTGGTAGCTGGCTATGTTGCCCATCTGTGAAATCATCATTCTACCGAGTGCTAAAAATAGAGATGAAACTCTTGAGAGAAAATTTTGAATCTACTTAAATGACAGTTTGAAATGTGTTCCTGCAGTCAACAGTTTAAATATTTTCTATCCTAAATATGGGTACTCTAAATTTAAGGTGATGCAGTCCTGCTGTCACCACTTCAATTCACCTTACTAGCGCAGTAATAGAGCTGGAAATAATTTCTGGCTGGAAACCCGGTCTGGTGCCCACCAAAGCCAAATCACTTGGGCCCCAAAGGAGCAGGACTGGCGTAGGCATGCGTGAGCTCTGGAAGGTGGATAACACACGGAGTGGAAAGCATTTATTCATAACAGGGCATCCCTGGAGAAAAATGTGAAGACAATCCATGGCAGTAGATCAGAGGGGAACAAGGAAAAGATGATTTCTTGATTTTTGACGACTAGGAAATGAAGTGTTGAGATAAAGAACAACAGAATATCCAAAAACTTTGAATTAGCTGTATTTTCAGTCAAAGCAAGTTAGTGAAAAGATAGGGTAAACACTGAAGATAGTGAAGAACTGCAACTAGAAAAGGGAACTGCTGGAGGAATATAAACTGTGCTGCTGAGTAATAGCATCCTAATTGAAGTCACACAAAGCCAAAGAATCTAATTAGTCAGGAAAACACATTTCATTACTTTCTTAGTAATTTGTTTTGAAAAAGTCCAATTGGATTTTAAATTTGACAGATTTTCATTGTGTTCAGAGCAGATTACACTGTTTATACTTGCATACTGAGAGAATGAACAATATAGTTGCAGACATATAAAAGAAAGTGTTTAATTCTAAATCACGTTTGCAGTTGTTCCTTGCTATCTGGGTACCTTTCTACAAAGTTCTGCAGAGAGGATGGAAAAAATAAATGGGACTTTTGTTGAGTTGGCAAGAAATACTGGAGAGCATCACCCATTTCTTTAATCCGCAGCAATCTGAAACACACTTGAAGCTTCAGCTCAGCTAAACAATTGAAAAGAGCATTGTCCATACATCCTGCTGCCTTCCCTCCTTCTTTTCCTTCTTCTCCCTCACTCCCTCTCACTCTCCCTGTCTTTGTACAAGTTTTCACAATGACATTTTTTTCACAAAACATAGAGCTAAATCTCTAGCTAGACTGGAGTTGTGTTACTCACTTCATTTATATTCAGCTTTCAAAAATGTTTCTTTTTGGAGATATTATATGTAAATGATTACATGGCAAGACCTCAGTGTGGTAGGGTTCCTCTATCTGGAATTTTTTTTTCAAGTGCTAAATAGGAGAGAAGAAAATCAAAATTATGCTTAGTATCAGGATACTTTGCTCATGCAAATTAGTTTAAAAAACCCAATGATGCAAAAACATAAAGGACTATTCTGGCAGAGGATGTATAAGAATTCAGTGTTATATCCTGAAGTGGATAAGTTCAGTAACGTGGACAATTAAGCCTCCCTCTCATCATTTTTATCCTATAGTGAATTAATGTATTTTAAAATACATTTATGTACATTTTATCTACTTTTGAGATCCAAGTTAATGGGTTTTCAGAAGTCTGTACTTTTTATATTTGTCTGTATAAACTACATCCACAATAACAATGTGCTATTTTAAGTTCTTTAAAGAGTCACCCTTTATTCATAATGACATCAGAAAGGTGATATCCACTGATGTGACAGAAACACAGGCATATTTAAATTTCATCATGGTCTTTTTTAGATAAAAATTCAAACTAGATGTAGCTGTAGCTCCATCATACTTTAAATGAGAAGAATGAAAATACAAGTCTTTAGACAAGGAGAGAGCATGAACCTGAAAATATATACAAAATTAAAAGAAAATGCATAACATGGACAAGAATCCTGCAAATCCTTGTTTGCAGCACAGCCATGTTTCCTTAAAATATTCCTCCCATGAATAAGGATAGTAATAGTTTTGTATATATTAGCATAGTAATAACTTCAGCCGGACTATTAGAATTAATAATGGATTAACCCACATGAGTGAGAATCCTTCCCTTGTTAAGCATGAGGCTACTTCTGTAGCTTCCCATTTTTGATAAAATTACGTATTTGTTACGTAAGTTCCTCCCACATGCATTGGATTTGTTTTTGCTTCCTGCAATGATCTGCTGCACAGTGTTGCTGGGCTCCACTCCACGAGTTCATTGTGGCTGAAGTTTTGGTTAAGCAGGTTTATCCTTCTGCACAACACCCCCAAATTCTTAATGGGCTCTGCTCCTACGATATCCCTAAGAGGCAATTTCTTCATCCGCCCCTTTCCCTTACACAGAATAAATCCCTGAGAAGCAGTAAATGTTATCAAGCAGGGAACGATGGTAGTTTAGTTGGAAATCTGCAACAATTGTGTTATAATATTGAATGTTTCTACCCCCTGCTCTACCAACCTATAACGCATAAATGAAGGACACTCATTATGGTGAGACAGAGATGTATGACAGGTGGGAATATCCATATTTCTTTCTTCTCTGGACAATGGTTATTTCCATTCAAATGTCACCACTTGTTAGAGTAGCTGGGACATATTCTAAAATATCCACAGAATGTGGGGCATTTCTTTCAGGAATGAGTAACCAATATCAAAGCCACAGAAAAGTGAAGCAATCTTAGGGAAACTCAACAACTGGGACACCACTTGGTAGAAGAAGGGAAGGCAGCTGTTCAGAGAAAAAATTGATGGCTTCAGTAATTAGTGCATTTGTAACTAAAGACTATCAGTGGTCCTTAATATTTCCTCAAAAGTTCCTAAACAGACCTGCATTTTCTTTTTAGGTCTAATTTTGATTTCAAAATATAGTAGGCAATTTGATCTAGCAAGAAAGGGAAACTTAGCTTTTGACATATGCTCAACTATATGTGTACAACTGTGATTTTTTTCTCTCTGTTTCATGATTTTATTGATTTTGAGGAGCATTTGGTAGCTTTCAGTAGATATTGCTGTGGTCATTATAAAGACTGGCGGTTAGAAATAGACATTGGTGAGGCCAAAATCAGGAAATTGATGAAAACATTTGCAAGGGAAGCAGCTGGTTTTTGGGGGATGTTTTTGTTTGTGTTAGACCCAGATCTTATGAGATATTAATTTCTCAGTAGTGCCTCAGTGCTTAAATTAATGAGCCTAATTAAAAAAAAAATATAAAAATTGGATGCTGGAGTCCAGCTTTGCCAAGATACTTCTTAGGTACTTGGGTTGGGCACTAACTCCTGCTAAGCACATGAGGTGCCTTCTTCAGTGCCTGCTGTGGTTGTTAGGCAACTAATCTTGATTTAGATACTTTTGAAAATCTACCGAGCATTTTTGACACCTAAATATCTGATTGTTGAGAGTAGAAGTCCTCGTTAATTTCTGGACATGTAAGGTGTGTACCTTACGACTGTTTAAATTGGAAACACCTACACTGTAATGGCACCTGTGAAGAGGGTGCGGAGCCTCGCCAAATCAACCAAAGCTGCAACAGCTGAGCCAGGCAGGGCAGAAAATTAGAAAAGAGGGAGCTCTGAAACCAAGGTTAAGAAGCATCTGGATGGCTGCTCGCTATCTCAACTTTGCTGCTAATTTTTAAATTTATTTTTAAAAGTTCTTTAGTTAACCAAGCTAAAGCCAAGAGGGATAGGCTCTACCTAATGGAGACCTTCTTATAACGCTGCTGGCTGGGCATTCTTCATTGGCTCCCTGGAGAATATCAGCGCTATTAAGGTTTTATTGCTCTTCTAATTGCTGTCTGTAGGTGTTTATTATTAATTAGATGGAGAGAGTTGTGGATGAAGAATGGAAGAAAGCAAGTAGGCACATGAATAAGAAAGTAGCAAAGGAAAGTTTAATGGAAAAGTTTTCTTAACAAAATACCACTTTTTGTCAAAGATAAGGGTTTACACCCACTGAATTTGACTGTGGCTTGTTCAAAGGAAATAATGAAATACTCTTAAAAAATATGGGGAGCCACTCATTACAGAGAAAACAAACTGTAATCTTGAAGTACCAGTTCTGTTTCAAATTGGAATTTATGTCTCTAATTCTTACCCGACTTCATTAATCACTTTTTGTAGTGATTGAAACACTGCCTTGATGTAAGGGAAGGTGGCTATCCCGAGTTTTCTCCTTGGTGCTAACAACTCACTGTCCCTCCGGCCACGTGTGTCAGTACACGGCACTTCTGGGGTAACTTCACCACTAGTGAGAGCCTAAATGACTGAGGTTCTGAGTGGAAGGTAAAGCCAAAAGGATTTTTTTTCCCCCAAAGTCAATGTATTTGGCTACTTTGAAGATCCCAGTGTTAGCTTGGCGTCAGAACGACGGCATTTCAACAGGTCAGCGGAGAGCTCGGGGTCGGGATAGCTGGTGAGGGTTCCCGGAGGC
>VWZN01016109.1:80591-129121 GCA_013396955.1 Regulus satrapa
GGCAGCTCCGTGGGGGCCCCGCCGTGACCCCCCCACTCCCCGCCGCCATCCCGGGGAGCCATCTTAGGGCTCCCGCGCCCCCGGAGCGGGGCCCGGCGCCGGCCTCGACCGCGTCCCCGCGCGTTCGCGGCGCTCCCGTGGTCCGTGCCCCCCGTCTGGAGCAGGAGGGCTGCGCTTTCCCTGCCTCTCCGCTGCTTGACGGGGAGCGATTTTTTCCTCCCCTGCCCGGGTAGATCCGTTTCACAGTCATCTCTCTTGCCAGCCCGAATTCTCAGCACGTATATTGTGCCGTTCCTCCATTTTTTTCCCCACCCAGGCATCAAGTTTTGAATCGCACTCAGGAGCCTCTCCTTCCTACAGGTGCATGTAGGAGTAGACTGTTGCACTAGTCAAAGAGCTCGCGAGGAAGGATCCTTGCGAGGAGGTGGTGTTTTGCCTCTTTGCTGTCATCTGCATAAAGAGCACTCGATTGTTATTTGGAAGGCGCAGTTTATTTTTTAAATTCTCGTGAAGAAGCAAAAGCGAACGCCATCCTTGTGCAGAACCGAAGCTTATCCTTTTGCAGTGGGTTCATGGTTGTGATTCCTAGTGCGAAAGATAGCAGAGCTTTCTGAACGTGTTTATCGCAGACGGTATTGGATCTTCGCTTGTGGGAGGCATCCACGCATTTTTCTTTGAGAATGCAAAGCAGGGCAAGATTTAACTTGCTTACAGGACTTCCCCCTCTACCTTGCTGCTTATTCTTAATTAAACAATGCGTAAGAATTTTAAACAACTGTTCTTTCGACCAAAATAAATTGAGATAATAGTAAATGCTAAGGTGATACAGCAAACTTGATCTTAAGGGGTAGGCATGTTGTACTGGGTAAACACGAGGACAGGAAGGCTTCCATCCAGTTAGAAAAAGATGTCATAAGTGGAAGAATCAAAATTAGGCGTGTTTGTGTCTCGATTCTTACATCAATCTTGAATTTGTAAAACTGATTCCTGGGCATGTTTTCTACTGTTCAATTGCACAGCACAATGTATATATATCTGTAGATGTAATGGAAACGTCACACTGCCAGGAGGTCTTAAAACAATCTCTTTGGATTAGACCCATCTCAGTGTAAAACAATTATAACTGAGTACTTTTTTCTTTTGTCCCACAGAGGTGAACTATGCAAGTAGCACCAGGATTCCTCTCCCTGGTGACGGACCAGCTATTCAGTCAAACAGTTCAGCACCATCCAAGCAAACTGTTCTATCTTGGCAAGCTGCAATCGATGCTGCTAGACAAGCAAAGGCTGCCCAAAACATGAGTACCACCACAGCCCAGCCTGTAGGATCTCTGTCCCAAAGAAAACGCCAGCAATATGCCAAGAGCAAAAAACAGGGTAATACGTCCAATAGTCGGCCACCCCGTGCCCTTTTCTGTTTATCCCTCAACAATCCAATACGAAGAGCCTGCATTAGTCTAGTAGAATGGAAGTATCCTTTGTCACAATTTGCTTTTTAAATTGTTTTCTGGTCGTATAAAGTGGATTGTTTTACAGGATCTCTTCGAGCATCACAGCTTACGTGTTACATCACTTGTACATGTGGGTAACTGTCATTAATGTCAATGGGAGTTAATTTGGCTTCATTCGTTGTTAAAGATAATCTCTTGTGTGATATTGACACAGAATATCATTTACTGAAGTAGGTAGCTCCATGTCAGAGAGCTCATAGCTGTTCCGTTTTTTCTGGGAGAAATTGAGGGAACATTTTCAAGCTAACATTATATTCCAGCAAATCTGTGCATTGCATTTTTTGCCTTTCCAAATAAGGAAGAACGGATGGGAACGTGTTGAGCCATCCAGTGTTAGGGAGATGGCTAAAGATGCCCAACCTGTATCTTCTGTATTACAATTTGAGGTATTGCCATTAGGGCAAATGAGTCAGATACAAAAATCTTCAAAGATTGTTTTCCCAAAACTATAAGTAGGGAAGATTTTTTACTTAAGCCAAGGAAATGTTCTAAGTATGCACACGTGTCTGAAATATAATAGTCTTCTGAGGTTGTACAACTCACGTCTACCACCAGACATATGTGGAAGCACGTACATCTAGATGGGATATCAGAGGTGCTGCCTTGTGTTTATGATGACCTCTGTGATGGGAAGGATGGCTTTTCCTTTAGTGTACTGGGCATGTTGCGGGAATAAGTGCATTTCTCAGGCAGAACGGATAGCGTGTTGGTTTGGTACATTATTTAATTACCAAGAAAAGGTTTGAACTAGAAAATAGTTTTGCTGAGGTACAAGGAGAAAAATGTTAGCCTATTAGCCATGGCAACATCCCTGTAATGGGAAACAGCTGTTCGAGACAGTAGATTACTGAAGTAAAACTCAATTTGTTACTATAAACAGAACGGCCAACCTGGCAATAAGAGCTGTTACTCATTTATAGGGTTGGTGTTTCTCAGTTCTTTGTACAAAATTCAATTGCAAATTAAAGATAGTGAAATGGCTTCTTCTTTCATTTAAACTGGTAGGAGTCCAACTAATTTCAGTAAATTGGCCTCTCCTTGGCTAAGGTCAGGTAAATGAAATTACTATGGATCTGGAGTGGAATAACTCAGCGAGAATTTGTCCCAGCAGTGCCACATCATAAAACAAGGTTGTCAGTCTTGTGATGGTATCAGTTGCTCACTCCAGTCTGGAAAATGCTGTTATAACTTTATTTTGTACGCAGTGTAGCATCTGTTGATGTTGATCTGCTTTGTAGACATAAATGTGGCCCTCAAGGTGACAAACTTTTAATAGGTCAGCAAACAAAATTTAACACAATCTTATAGGGACATATGGGCTCTGTAGGAGGTTTTTTTTTTGTATGTTTTTCCCAGGGAGATTTTAAACTGAAAAAAAAAAAAAGGTTTTGAATATGCTTAATATTCTTACCGCAGTCTTTTATGGAGCTCTTATGGAAACGTATGTGGAAGCTGTGCATCAAATACAGGAAAGTATGCCAAAAATCATAGCTGAGGTCCAAAGTACTTCTTTTCCAGACTTCCACAGACAGGTTCTTGTTGGTACCTCCGTGTTTCTGATAATTTGAAATAGTAAAATACTTTGTAGGAAAGGAAAATCGATGACAGGCTGAAGGATGAGCTTCACATGCATGAATTCTAAGAAAGGAAGAAATTTTCTCCTAGAAGACAGAAGGTATCTCTGGGTTCCCTCTGCTGTTGTCCAGCTCTAGTACAGAAAGCAGAGCTGCAGTCCATGCTGCTGTCAGTGTGGAAGTCTTTGTGTGGCTGTCAAGCCAACCACAATATCCTGTTTTTTACTCAACTCACCTAAACTTTCATGTCTCCTGGCCAAAGCCAGGATTCAGGAATACAACTGTCAGGAACAGGGAGCAGCTCAGAATTTTCCTGTGTCAATTATACAGCTTTCTAGCTCTCCTATAAGAGAATAGTTGTGGTTTTCTGGGAATCTTTCTCATATCCTACTATAAACTGTATTTCCAATGATTTTTCTCCTTTGGTTGAATGTGTATTAATGAGACCTACATAAGTATGTGAGGACAGAACAGCTCCATGATTATTCCTTGCCCATTATGATGACCCACGTGCTCATTTAAGAGTGAATAATTATATTCCTCTTTGGAATTTAATATAAAGTGCTCAGTGACAGTATGAGTAATAGTTTTCACTCTTCTCAAAAGGAAGAGGATGCTGAAGGATCATTGTGATGGAAAATAATATGGTATATATAGTGCTATAACTAAAGGTGATAGAGTATTTGTCAGAGTTATCAGTCAAAAGATTGCCTTAAAGCAAAGACTTGTTTTACCATTGTTGATGCTGAAAGGAGAACTAGACGTAAAAGTTTGTAGATTCTCATAAGTCACGAGTTCCTTAACAAGATTTTCCAGACCATTTGACATATTTATACTACTGTCTATTTTTGCCAATTGTGTGGCCTTAGCTGTTTACATCCCATTCCCAGAAGATGATTCTAATTCAACTAATCATAATTTGGTAAGTACTCTAGAATTTTTATTTTATATTTGTTTGCTGTGCTTTTAACATGATTAACTGCTGGTATTTGAGACTGCACTAAATATAGGTAATTTCAGTAAAAAAATTGTTATATAGTGATATACAAAGCATATGTGGAATTACTTTGTGGTTTTCTTCCCCCCAGTATTAAGTGTTACTTTGTCATATGTTCAAAATGAGGTTTTTTTATCAGTAAAATTATTTGGAGAAAAGTGTGCATTAATATTACGCTCTGCGTGTGCATATATTTATGTGGCATAAAAACTTTGTGTTCTATTGCTTTTATTGATTACATATATTTACCAGCTGTGTTACTGTTTCTGACACTTGTTTCAGACTTGAAGGTTTACTGTCTTTCCTAGCGCACTTGTCTGCTCTGCAGCTTCTAATGCTGTTATTTGGCTGTTTATTTTACTGGGTGTTTTGATTTTTAATGAGAGGATGGTGGGAAATTTTGCATTAATGTGTTTTAAAGCCAAAGGAACATCAATGTGAATTTTCCAAGCGGTCACTGCTGGTATAAATGATCTTTCAAAAAGGGGATGGTATTGCAGTAAGTGGCGTGTAGAAATGTATATCTTTGGTTGAAAATAGTATACTAGGGTTGTGTTGAAAAGATAAAATGGAAACTAATTATTTTTTAACTCTCTAAAACTTGAAAAGGCTATCGCTCAAGGGTAATATTCAATTACATTGCAATGATTCTGTTGTTTATATTAAACTCCATCTTGAAATAGTAGAATTGAGTGGTCTTGTATGCTAATAATCTGCATGTGACTCTTTGGATGGGAAAGGAAGTTCATTAAATAAAGAATTAGATACCAAGAAGTGGGTAATTTTGGATTAATTTACCTGGAAAATTAGGTTGATATGCGGTCTTCTATTTTATGAACATGTTTGGGTAATTTATAGTGTAGATGTGTTTATTTTTCTAAAAGTAATTATTTTGTGCAGATGCCCCCCTTTTTTTTATTTTTAAAGTTGTGATGAAGTAAATATGGACAGTAAAAATTGCTGATGAAAGGCAGAATAATTCAGGTCAGTGTAAAGAAAGAGTTATGCAGCTTTGTATCCAGCCAACCAATAGAGTTTCTTTTTTTTCCCCTGAGAAATTCAGGGCACAAATCTCCATAGCTGTCAATCCACCCCGAGATCCGCTAATAACTAATTTCAGAAAGCATTACATGAAAAGGGTAAAGTAGTTGCTCATGTCAGAGGCTAATCATTTTGAAAAATGTTTCTAGCATTAATTTTGTTAGGTTATTGTCTCATGTTTCTGACCTGATTTCAATTCTACTATGTACTACTATTTAGAAAGACAATGGATATTTTCATCCCTGATGATTTTTCTGTTTTTATCTAATGTGGCCAGGCTAGTCTAAGGAATAATAATAATGTCTTTTCTTTTTTCCTTGTAGTAAGAGATTCTTAATCCTTATCTATTTTAAGTAGAAGGGTTCTTGAATTCCTCCAATTATATGTACAAGAAGTTTACTTGGCCATTTAAATGATCTCAAATTCTCATTTAAATTTGTATCCTGTTTATCCTGAAGTTGAGTCATTCCATTAAGTTTGCTCAAGGAACAGAATTTATCCTGGCAATGTAGTTTGAGCTGCTGGGACAGATTTAAGCTCAATAAGGGAGCACACAGACACATCCTGCGTGTTCACTTGAATAAAATAAATAGTTCTGGAGTGAGCAGCATTGGCTTTTCCTGTGACTGAGGTTCTCCATCATGAAATACCTGAACCCCAGGGGTCTGGGCTAATGTCTCTTCTCTGGTATTTCACTGACAATTTTCCTTGGTGTGGATTCAAGAGCACTAGGGAGGGAATATAGTAGAAGACCTGAGCTAGAAATCTTCAGGCTTGCTTTGGAGCCTGCTGGATCCTGTGTTTCCTGCTGCTTGAGATGCTTGTGTCAGTCAGTGCTGGAGAGAGGACTGTCTTATGGTGGGCGTAGGGGTTATTCTGGTAGTAATGTTCAGACCTTTTGTCTGGTTTGTGGACAGACCAAATCTTAATCCTCATTGGCCCCTGTAGGTTTGGCAGGGTTTTGGCTACCTGCATGCACACATGGGTGTCTGATCTGAGCCCTGGACTCTGCTCTTGCTGGGAGACTTCCCCACTCTGGTTTTAATTCAAGTTCAGCTTCATAAATTTTAGTTTGCATGTGGATATTACATCTACCTTGGTTCTCTCAATGCTGCTACATTGAATTGAATGCATGAATTGCTTTCCATCAGCTAGCTGAACTGGCTCATTTTTAATTTTTTTTAAAGTTTGTAAACAGAAAAATGAAGTATTTATAAACGTGGGGCTTTTCTGTGAATACAAAATAGACATAATTTGTAATCAGCCTCAGAACGAGGAAGCAATGGTATGAGAGCAAAAACCAGTGGAATACTGGTAAATGGGAAATAGAAATGTAAACTTTTCCATTTTTGGTTGGGCTCATGAGGAGGTACATATGTGAGAATTTGAGCAGTCCTCCAAGTGTTCATCTTTTATGACTTGGAAAGGTTGCAGTGGCAACCTCAGTACAAGAATATTGTATATTATATATAGCAGGTATTCACTGCTCTCTGTGGTAGGAGGTTAGAAGGCAGAGTCTGCATGATGGAGTTTCCAAGACTTGTACAAGAAACCAGAGAGGGTTTCTGAGTCTTTGTCTGTGACTGAGCCAGTGAAACCCTGACCCTGCACCAACCACCCAAACTCCGGCTGGGAGTGAGCCCTGTTCTCCCTTTCTCATTGATGCTTCCACGTGTGGTGCCGAAGTCAGTTATATGTTGCAGTAGTAATGGCAAAATAGATTTTCTAACCAGACACATAACAAGCATTTTAAGAAACAGGTATATGTGCCTTTAGAGAAATAGTAAATCAAATGTATGCGTACTTATGCATTTTTTAAAAAATAGGCTGTATCTTGGGTATCATTTATTCTTGGAAATGAGTCTTTCCTTAGTCCTAAATATCTTAAGATAAAGGCTTGTGAGAGGGTTCCAAACCTTTCCTTTTGGAACAGTAGACTATTTATAGAAAAGTGATGGTTCAGTTGTGTGTTTCTGTGTTGGTCACTTGTCTTTGATTTGTGAGTTGTGATTACTGATGTTTTGGTGACAGAGCCAGCAGCATGCTATGTGGGATTTATAATAATTTAGGGAAGCAAGAAAAGGTTTTTTTAGTAATTGGTGACTGAATTAAGCAGACGGTAATAATCAGTAAAGATGTTGTAGGAATATGAGTCCCTTTCATTATTAGTTTTCTTTGTATGTCTTTTTGTGTTCTGAATGCACAAGTTCTGGTTTGTTTTGCCTGTCTCTGGGATCAAGAGTGCCACTACTGTTACCTCTTTGCTCAGTGGATTCATGGTCATACTTATCCTCTGTCAGGAAAGAGGTGTTAGTAGTGAGCAATCCAAAACAATGCATTCAAACAAAGCAGAAGTGCAGAATCAAATTCAGACTGGGCTGTGCTTGCCAAGTGTTACAGTCCTGTGTTCCATGAGAAATTTTGTGTAATCTTTTGTCTAAAACACCTTGATGTGTCTTTGAGTGCCAGGAGAGGCAAGAGGAAGGGATCTTCTTTTCTGTGTTTGGACTGGAGTAGTTCTCTCATGGCTGTGTATTACACAGACTGCAGTACAGAGTGATGAACTTAAGCCTGAATTCTACTTCATTAATAATTAGTCCCTAATCATCGAATGTACTGACACAAGTGGGCCCTGGTCTTCTCCAAGTAGATGGGTGAAAGTATTATTGAACTAAGAAGTTTTCTGTTAGAGCAGAGCAGGGGCAATGCACTTTGGGATGAAGTCCTGCTTCATATTTTAAGATAGTTTCTTTCATCTGCCTTCAGAAGTTTCAGGTGATCTGGACTTTCCATGCTTGATTGAGCTCTTAGTTTTGGAAGTGTTTCTTGCCTGAGCTTGATAAGAAGCAGGTTCTAGCAGAAAGGGCTTCCTGTATATGTATATATATCTTATTTCTGTTTCTGTCTTTTCCTTTTTTTTCCTCATCTGTGGTATGTTATTTTCCTTCATGTCTTTTGTCTTTAACTTCCCACTCATTCCTTTCTTGTTATCTTTTGCTTCTACCCTCTGGCTTCCCTCTGTGTTTTCTCTTCTGTTTGTCCTCTTGTGCAGCATGCTTTTCTCTATCTCCTTCTCCCACCTCAATTTGTCTTCCTGGTATCATTCTCCTGTCCCCTGTTGTGTTCTGTGTTTTGCCTCCTGCTGCCTTTCCCATTGCCCTGACTTGCACTGGGCTTCTCCTTTATCGTGTGCAGGCACACCAGCACAATACAAGGCTGGATTTTGGCCATGGTCAAGACATTGTTGGTTATTCTTTTTCTTTCCTGTTTTTTAATGAGTAAATATGAATAATAAGAAGGCATCCATCCATCCAGGGTTGCTAAAAATGACACCCCTGAAGTCTGAGTTGGGTCTGTGGTTGCACAGCATCTCCTGTGACTGGGCCCCCAAGGTTTGTTGGTGGCATTGCTGTGCCTGAGAAGAGGTTGACAGCAGAGTCAGGGGGTGGGTGACCCGGATGTATAAATCACAGCAAATCGCCCGAGTCCCATGAGTAAAGAGTTTGCCTGTAGTGCATGAAGGGCCCCTACTGTTAATTAGTCTCTGTGCCCTGATGGGAAGGGAGGCTCTGTGCTAAGGGCTGTCTCTCCAGCCTGTGCTTGCAGGGCAGGTGCTGATGGTGCTTGATGCTCCTTCCTTGTGCCAGGGACCGGGAGAGCCGTAGTGGGGGACACTGCCACAGAAAGGGAATGTTTGTGTCCTACTTTCAGGCAAAGATTTCCTCTATAAGTAGCTTTACGTGGCTCTTTGAGTTCCTCCAGCAGGAGGAAAGCCAGTGTTGTGCCTTCCATCTAGGGCACAGCAGGAGAGTACCCTGAGAAGAACCGGCTGAACTCTTGACTTAGAGGTGTCAGGCTTCCTGTCCTTATCTCATTAGCAACTCGATGACTCATTCAGTTCTGAGGCCACATGACTAATTAATCCATCCATTGAAAAGGTTGTTGGTTTTTCCTCTGCACCCAGTTGTCCTCTATATGGAGATTATCTGAAAATATGCATTTAGAGTTCTATACATTTTAATCTCATTTAGTAAATAATTCTAAAGATTTTTGTTTAATTGCTAACTGTTCAATGTTGTATCTTCGGAGGACTTCTGTGTTTATCTACTGTCTTTGCTGTGTTTACTTTTTCAGCTCAATGGTCTTTAAGGCCTGGCTCTCTTTCCAGTCACTTAGAAAATCTTCCAATCTAAATAACTTTTTGATACTCTGTTTCTGATATTTTTCTATCTTTGGATTCTTAGCTAATGCACTCTCCTAATGTCTCTGCTAGCTGACATAAAAGTCACCCAAGTAAACTTTGCAGGAAAGATGCAAGATCATTTGGACTCTACTGAAAATACTTCACTTAGCTTGGGAAAACATGGTGGAGACCTTATATTGACTTGTGTTTCCTTAGCCAAGCTACCCATACTAAAGATAACAGATTAATTTGTTGTAAGAGAAAATAGCATTAAGTTTAATCTGAAAAAAGATTCAAAAGTATATGATCTAATTGTAACTGATATGACACAAGAATTTTACATTGTGCATTGATCCAAGACAGTGGAATGTATTTACATGCTTGTGTATGAATAGGAGGGGCCTGTGAGAGAGTCATTAGCTCAATTTTGGAAAAAAATTTCCCCACACTTTAAAATGAGGAGACCTGGGTCAGTTTTTTTGTCTATATGCAAATGCTCTGAGGGATAGCTTCGAATATTTTTTTTTTATGCTCTTTTTCATGTACATTGATACTCTGACATGTATTTTCTTGTTCAAAACCATAAAATAACTATTTAACTACAAGAACAACATGCCTTATCTTTCTGGAAATTAATAAAGTTTTTGATGGCTATTAGGTGAGATAGAATGCATTGGTACACGTTTGCAAGAATTTCTTAATAGATTACATTTCTGCAAGAGGATTGCTAAAAAAATATTTGTAATTTAATACTCATCCCTATCTTTCTATTTCAATTTCCACTTTTTGTTTAATATTACTGTCAGCCTAAAACTTCAGTAATATGCATTAGCTAATCATTATGGATTGCTTTGATTTTTTAAATGCAGACTTTGAATTTAGAAAACTTTTTTTCCCTTTGTGTTGTAATGCACACATGCATATATGAAAATTCTGAGTTAGGGTTTTAGTCCCACCTTATCCTGCAGTAAGTTCCTGGGCCTGTACTGTCTGTGCTGCCCTACCCCAGTAATGTGATATAACTCTTGAATTTTTCTAGTGAACATAATTGCATGTGTCAGGTCCATCTCTAGCTGTGAATGAAACAGAAATTTTATTTCACTCTGGTTTAGGAAGAGGGACATTCCCAAAGGAAAGATATGACCAGGATGAGTGGCAGTTTCCAACGGGTAGAAAGGTTGATTTGGTTTGTAGAGGTTTGGGAATAACATATTCAGGTCCTCGTTCCTCTTTAGTTTGTTTTGTGTCCCAGTGCAACTTAATCCATGCTCAAGTGGCTGGATCCTAAAATGTCTGTTTGGAGTTTAAGGGTATAAAGCTCTGCAGTTTGGTGTTAAAGATTTCAGTTAATGACGCTACAATTTTTTTTTTTTTTTTTTAATGCAAGAGAGAGCTTCTCAGTTGTCAAGACCAGAAAGCTTTACAAAAAGATGTACTTAGTCATTCCCATTTGAAAGGAAATGTTTTTTCCATGTTCAAAGTTGCAAGCTTGTTCCTGTGGGGAATTCCTACTAAGGGCTTGTCTTTCCTTAAAGAGATTTGCTGGTAGTGCATTGCTGGCAAACTGCCTGGGGAGAGAGCAGAGACCAGAGAGAGTTCTTGCTCTATTATAGCCTAAAGTCAGTCTCCCCAACACAATAGTGCTGCACTGGTAGAGAAGACTGGGTTTTTTGGGTTTCTTTATGCTGTGGAGAGCAGTGATTCCCTACTCTCTTTTTCCCTTACTCCATGCTTGAAGAAGATATGCCTGTGAAATATTTAAATATATTACTTGTTGTAATAAAAGTAAACCCGTTCATTTAAAAACATAGAACAATAATAATAGTTACCGTATCTGTTGAGTGGTCAGTGGGGAAAGTAGTAAGATTTGGTATTAAAATAGCTGTAATTGAAATATAAATTGAGCATTTAGGATGAGTGGGAGAAGTTTGTACTTTATATGCAAACTGTTAGAATAGAGTAAAAGTAGATTTTGAAATACTCTGAGAAAAACCCATGACAAATCCTGGTGATAACACTGGTTTACTGACTTTCTGTAAAGCATGTGAATTACTTGTTTACTCCACTATTGAACATGTATATCTAACAAAATACTAATTATGATTTTATTTCTTGGTAATAGCTGCTACACTAAAGGCAACCCTGCAAGTTGTTTTGGAAAGTTTTACTGAAAAACTGAACACCATAGAATTGAGAAGATTTCCAAGTTGCCATGTATCAATGCCATACCAAATGCAGATTGCCAAAAAATATTACTTGGATTTTTCCTACAAAATCTATTTTAAAACTCTAGGTTATGCTGAGTATGGGTGTTGACTTTCTTTTAAAAAGATGTTCACATCAGATGTATACGAAGTTTTGAGAACATTGTTTTGCCATGGTTTGGGTGTGAGTGCTGTGTCTTGAAATACAAGAGTCGGGATCCAATGGTTTTTGAAAATGCTGGTCAAGGCTGGCTTGCTTAATTTGAGCAGAACTGGAATAGTTCTGGGTGCTTTTAGAAAGCTGGTCCCTGAGTACTTCAAAAGATTCATGTAGCTGTTAAATCAACTGAAATGCAGTTTCTAATCTGGTGAGCTTTAATAACAAACTGTTTTCAGTCATGGTTAATTGAATGTGTGATTTGGTTTACCATTCATTTTGCAAGAACTCGGATTTGTTTGTCCTTCTTGTCATGCTCCAAAACCTTTCTTTTGCAAGGCTGTCTGGGAGAACAGGGCTATGAAGAAAGGTTAAATGAATATGTAGTGATAGTGGGAGAAGATTAATTAGGATTGAAGTTTTGTGGTTTTTTGGTCATTGTGTAATCATTTATGATAGCATTTTCACTTAATGAATTGCAAAGAGTCTGAGACTGAGAGTTGTTTTTGCTTGTATAAAATTCACTTGGTAAAACCAAGTAGATGCTTACAATTGTTTGTCATTTTTTTCCATGGTTATTTTTATGAAGAAAAGGGCTTTTGGAGATTTTTTTTTTTTTTAAGAATGCCTTGATTGAACAGTGTAGCATTTCTCAGAAATGTTGGTGCCTGACTCTTCAGCATTTGAAACAAACTTCAAATAAAGATTTGAAATGTTTGCTCATAATTCAGTGATTTTCAATCAATTCAGCACAGCTGACTGTGATACATAATTTAACTTTTCAATGTTTAAAAGGATTAATTAAACTTTTAAATGATAGGCTGATTTGCATGGATTTGTTTGGTTATGAGTCAAGATTTTTTCCCCCCTTCTTTAATATTAAAAAGTATTGTGCCAGAACATTTTTGGTTTAGATGCATGGCCAGAAGTTTGGGCAGTACCTAAGTCTGTGGCTGTTATAATTTTTCTCACCTTGATCATTATTCAAGGGGGTAGAGAGCTGTTACCAGTTTGTAGAATTTTACCTTTTGGTGATTCCTTTATTGAGAATTTAAGTCTTGCTATTTGTTGCTGTGGTAAATCACATAATACAAGCCAACAAGGTCTATGTTGGTTGGTAAAGGTGAAGGGATCACAGTAGACAAAGAAACTGCAGAAGATCAGAATTTAGTCTTCAAATTTGTTTGTTGCAAATTTTTCTGTAAGATACATCAAATATTTGTTTGAGGGAAATAGTTCAGCCCAAAGATTCGTTTGCCCAGTTGTTTTAGTTACCCTTCTCTCATGTGATACAGACCAGGTGATATGTTGAATTTAATCACACCTGACAGCTTATGTATGTTGTGCTGAACCACCACACAGCATTTTAGTAAAATGTTTTGGGAGATCCAGTGGCACAAAGGAGCCCGCAGAGCTGCTTACATTTGTTCAGCACAAAGGAAATCTCTTTGCACTGTAAGAATATGAGCATGAGAAGGGGTTGTTAATGAGGTGCAGTAGTTGGATAATTATACTTTTCTGGGTTGCTGACGGTGGCTGCGGAGTGCAGCAGCCTCCAGCAAGACGGCATCTTCTGCAGCTCAGCTAATCAGACAAATGCAGTCCTTCCAAGGAACCGAGTAGCAAATACCCCAAAGCTGTATTATGTTTATCAGACATTTTGTTAGTGCAGTTTTCACTCTGTTGGATATATTATGGTGCCATTACTTTTTTTTTTAATGTATTCATCCAGGATCCTTTAAAACACACACCAACAATGTGTGGCATAAATGTTATTCATCATGAAATGATATTTAAGTGATTATATGCTTACTTTCATCACAAGAATATTTAGTAGTTCTGAGTTCAAGTATACTTATAATGTATTTCTTGCTATAGCAAAGGAGAAATCTGAAAGAAACCTACAAAATTATGTACCTCTTGTATGTTTATTAAGATAAGGTCTCAAAATCTCTTGACTTGACTGACTTCAGGAAAACGAAATTAAAAATTCAGTGATAAAAAGTACAATGCTGAACTGAGCTGTACCAACAAGTCTCATGGCATTAAATGATGCTTCCTAGTTTGAAAGCTAGAGGTGAATAGTTCCAGGTACAAAGTCTGTGCCTGGCTCTCTTGGTCCTGCTGAGGTGCCTCAGCTGCTCTCATTCTCAAAGCACAGTGTAGACCAGAAAGCTTTTCTCCATTCTAGTACCAAGATGAATGGTACTTAAAATGTTTTACTTTTTCTCTTAAGTATAACTAAACAATCTCATTGAAGTGAAAGGTGTTTTTGGCCAAGGCTGTGTTGTTTTGCTGGCCAGTGCTGCAGTTGTGTGTCTGTGTGGTCACGGGGGTGTGGGTGCCAGCCCACCCTGAGCCAGGCACGTGTGCCATCTGCCTTCCTAATGCCATAAGAAGACCTTGCCCTGAACTCGGAAACTTGCTGGAGGCTTTGCAGTCTTAACTCCCCCAGTTAATGCAAATTGAGCCCAGGTAGACTGAGCATGCACAGACCTGGCCTGTCAGCATGGCTTAGACATGAGACTTTTGTAAAGGGCTTTGTCTCCTGTAGTAAAGACTATTGAGTGCTTCCCACATCTCTGTTTTCCCTAAGCACTGCATGGCTGCGAGTGTGTCTCAGTGTGGATGAAAAATGCATGGGCTGCTGATTTAGCTTCAGCTTCTGGGAGCATCTGATTTCAACCAAATAAAGCAGAAACAAACATTTCCATGTTATTTTTACATGATTTTTGAGAACAGAGAGGAACTTTGTGTTCCCTCTTTCCCCTATGTGCAGGCCCCTTGTCATGCCAAAACTCAAACAATGGCAGGCTGAAGGGATCAGGCTTTATTAATTTTTATGCTTACAAAATAGATCGTTTTCTTTAAAAGGAGCACTGAGCTATGTGGGCTAAAAAAGTCAAATAGTTTGGTGCCATAAGGGAAAGAGTTAAAAAACGTTGGTCAGACTTTAGCCAAGAACTTCAGGGGGCGAACACTGAATGTTTTAGTTTGCCCCTGAACTTCTTTGTATTCTTGGACAGCGTATTTACCTTTTTAGACTTTTAGTTTCCTTCCTATAAGTTAGCTTTCTGCTTTAAAAGGTATTCAAAAGGAAAAATAAGTTTCCTGTGGCTGTGAAGGATCCAGATATGGTAAATAGGGTTTGTATAGACAGTGGAGTGGTATCTAGGGGTTCTCTTAAAGCAGTTACTTTGTCTTTATTTGGACATGGTTTGGCTGATGTTCTGGTGAATGCTTTCTGGAGAATTTTGTTGTTAGAAACTATATTTTAAATTTGAGTACGTAGAGTGTTTTGGCAGCAAATTTTGGCGAAGAAAAAGCAATTGGTAGTGGCAATATGGGAACAGAAGGAACAGCCACTGTTCCCATAGTGATACAGCAAAAGCAATGACATTTAGGCAAACAGCAGTAGGACAGGAAATTCGGGGGAGTTAATGTTAGATGTCTCAGAAGATACAGTGAGCCTCCATACGGTGTTTCATGTGTATCTGGAAATGCTATTAAGCCTCTATTTGTTATATTAGTGGCAAAAGAACCCCTCAATATTTAGTTGAGAAGTTCAGTGATTCCTTGAAGGGATGATCTGCCAGTGAAACCAAGGCAGACCACACCCCATTCAGCAGAAACTGCACATGGCAAAGGAAGGGGTGATATTTTGAGTGTTCACAAATAATGGGAGCTGTCCAGCTGGGGGGAATGGTACCACTGAAGGTGGTTTTGAATTTCAAGATTCTGTCTTCTGAAATGTTAGTTTAAATTCTGCATTTCATCACTCAGCAATAAGAAGATAGAATCACAATCTTGGCTTGGGTTGGAAGGGACCTTAAAGATGGTCTGATGTCCCTTGGAGTTGATCAGGTTGTTCAGAGCCCTATCCAACCTGTCCTTAAACACTTCCAGGGACGGAGAATGAATAGTAATGTAATGTTCTTTGACATATGACTTTGTAAGATACTACTAAAACTAGGAAATGCTTCACTGTTCTATTTCGCAACCATGAAATACTGAAATGATACTGAATTTGCTTTTACAGAAGTACAAAACTTCTAATGTTCTTAGTAAAAACTTTCACTTATTGTTAAGAATGAAGTTTACATGTAGGCAATTCAATCTTTGGATTTGGGATCTTTGGAGCCCAGAATTTTCTTTTTCTTTTTTTCTTTTTTTTTTTTGGTGTGTATGCAATGGATACACATCATGTGAAGATGCTATGAAATTTTTCAACCAGCTGCATAAACAACATTTTTGCAGAATGTGGAAACAATGGTATAAACCTGGAGAAATCTTACTTATATCTTCAAACTATTAAAATACAAGTGAATGTGTCAATTTTATCTCACAAAACTATTTTATATCATACTCTTGTTTCCCATATGGAATTCTGAAGAGTTTGTGTTTGAGATATGTGGTCTGTCATATTATTAGCCAGTAATCTCAGAGTAAGTCTCTGGCAAGTGTGAAGGATAAATTAAGGTGCCAGAGGTCCAGGGTACTCAGGCTGTTTTCCACTGAGTTGTTTATTCATTTCCTTCTACTTTTTCTTATCTTTCACAGGAAGAAAGCTGGTAGTGGAGGCCCTAAGTTGATGTTTTCACATAATAATATACTTTTTAACCTTGATAAGTAGTAGGAAGCTTATCTGTTCTGAGAACTATGTCTTGAGTGATATGAGCTGAAGGGTAACCTCATCAGCTATCAATGAACTGAAAGGATTTGGGTGTCTCTTCATAGTCACTGTGTGCACACTTAGAGTCTGTGTAATTACAGAGTAGCATACTGGTGCCTGCTCCTTGCTGAACTGTTAGAGAGGTCACTAATAATAGAGGTACTTTGGTTTCCTGGGCAAGGGCGGGTACGTGGGCTCCCATTTGTCTGAAGGAGGCATTTCCTGAGCTGGCAGGCAGCATTCAGGGTGCCAGACACTGGCACAGGGTCAGTGCTGAGCAGGGGGACCCTGGAACATGGGCTAGTGCTGCACTGCACAGTCTGGAACCCCCTTGCAGAGCCTGAAGAGGGGGAAATTTTAGTGTATAACAGCACATCCTATCCTTTCTCCTCTAAAACTTTAAGAGGAGTAACCATGAATAATGGAACCTGAGTTTCAAGTCTGTGGTTTACTGTTGGCAGGGACAGTTCAGGATGTTCCCTTTCAAACTCTGACCATGTGTTTTAAAAAAAGTTTCAAAACGGCAAGTGCTGCCTTGCTTTTACTTGCTGTGACTTCAGTCATGAGCAGTGCATCTTAAAGGCCTACTGGAACGAAATAAAATCCATGAAGTGAATCCATGGATTTGTATGTTGCTCTACAAATTGAAGTTTGTGGTAGAATATTTCTTTATCTGAAAATGGGCATTTAGTAGCCTTTGTCTTGACTTAGAAAGGCAAGTTAAAAAGGTTTATAATTATCATTCATTCTATCTAGAAGACAAAACTGAATTTTTTTATTGCAAAATTGTGTGTCCTTACACAGACTGATTTATATTTATTTCTTTTCGTCTATTGACTTGGTTAGAAATGACTAGGTGATGCTCTGAGACAACCCCAATTGCAGAGTGAATCATCTTAATGCTGCTTTTTCATGGCTGCTCATATTTTAAGTGAATGCATTTAACTTGCAGATAAGAGGTGTTAAACACAAGCACTAAAAATATAATGACTTAGCTAATGAGTGATAATCTGCTGTGGTCTTATGATCACATGGAAACACTTGACTCCCATGGAGCAGAGAAGTTTTCAGCTTTCAGATTGTAATTAATTAAATGTTAGAATTGTTATAACTCTGAGTAGGATCTAGAGTCTCTAAGGATTGTAGATTTTTTTTTTAAGCCAAGCCTAGAGTGTAGATATCATACACAGAACTTCCTTTTTTTAGTACCTACCTTTGTAATTTAACTATTGTGCCTGTTTTCAAATCAGAAGCAGCTTATCTTACATAATATGTTGCCATTGCAGTATTAACTCCATTATGGATACTTTTTCTTGCATCTGATGAGCTCCTTCCTAAGGTAAAGACTGAAGACAAAAGGCCGTGGTTCCCAGTAATTGATGGATTGAGGAATTCACTCATCTTTGGAAACCTAGAAATAAGTACCTGGTACAGCAAATTTGTCAAAAAAATCAGAGTGGATTAATTTTTTTATAAATGTCCCAGCTTCATCACGGAACTCACTGTGTCAGTAGCTGTTAGGTTGACAAACATTTATGAGAATTAATTCCCTCATTTGTAAGTTAGCCATGTGTTGCGTATATCTTCACTCTAGAAAATTGGTTGGGTTCTGGTGCATTTTATTCTAAAGCTTTTCCCAATGCAGTTTTTCTTCCCATACTAAAAGTCTTTTACGAGCAGTGATATTTTGATGACGAAAATAATAACACTTGGAAAGACATTAAAATGGGTGAATCGTTTCCCACACCTTCAGTAATGGTTGGACGCTGCTGTATTTTCCACTGACACAGGTGATGATTACTTGATAATTTGGTGCTATATCTATACAAGCCTGCTCTGTGTGAGTTAAGGAAAAATAGTACATATTTCAGCTCTGAGTTGCTAGCTGTGGTTTTGTATAAGCTGTAACAAGCAGTAAAATGTGAGCTCTGTGGTTTGCAGTGACCTTCGTTGTTGGATAAACTGTAGAAAAAAATAAAAATCAAAGACATGCTTAGAAATTCTTTGTTTGGAGGGCTAAATCTGGCCTGTATTCTGCTGTCCTAGTTGTGCATAGTGATTGGAGACCTTTTCAGCTTGGGTGGACACAGATCTTCCAAAGGGGACAAGCAGAGCACTCAGGTTTTTGGGTTTTTTTTCTGTTTTACAATACTCTGTATGTACATATATGCCTAAAATAGAGCAGTGTGTTCGTTCTGAGCTGTATATTTCTAGTCGGCATATATGGGTTTTATGTAAATTTGAAAAGCAGTCACGCCTCTGAAAAGATCTAGAAAGGTTATTTTTATCAATAACTTAAACTCAGTAATTATTTGGAAGCTAAATGTCAAGAATTATCTGTGCCCCAAAATTAACTTGGGCATGCTAGAAGCAACTCTTGCTTGATCAAGATTTTCCTTAGTGCAGGAACAGCAGATTTTGGCAGCTGTACTGATCCTGCAGGATTAACCCCTCACTCCTGGCTCCAACACTGGCCAGTAGAGGATGTCTAGGGAACAGAATAAATGCCCAGTTACTGGATCCAGTAATCCTCAGCTCGAGCAGTTCAAGCCAGAGGTAGAGCCTTTGTGTTTAGAGGAGACAGTTCACACCACACCTAATAATTCGCACCATACTTTGTTTAAATGTTTTGAGAGAGCATCATCTGGTCATTGTGCTTAATTATTATAATTTTGATTCTAAAGATGCTTCAGCAGAGACAAATATTCTGACATCTTGGCTATTTTAAAAGACCTTCTGATGTGGAGCAGTCTCCAACTCACCTGCATTTTTTTTGTTGCTCTTTCCGTTTCTCATTTAACAAACTATTTCATCCTTTAATATCACTGTAGTGGATGCTTTTCCTTTCTGTCAGGATGCAAAGCCTAAGAATGTGGTGATTGCTGCGGAGGTTCAGAAGTAATGTTTTGGATCAGAACACATCATGACACGATGACTCTTTGATTCCTTGGGAAGATGATCTGAGGTGTCTTCATGTATGCTGTGTCACACTGGAGTATTACATCAGATTGAGTCTGACCCAGTATTTGCCAAGTAGTGATTTGGGTTACCAGAATGTTGTTGGGCTTTGCTGCCCATGAAGCATTCCTAGTCTCATTTAGTGTGTACTGGATAGATACTATTTATTCAGGAACAGATATGATTTTTGATGGAATATTTTCTGTCAGCCTTTTCAAAACTGTATTCAGTAGTGTTTGTCTGTTTATTGTAATGCTTATTTTGGCAAATAAACTTTGAAGTTCAAAGTTTTCTTTGCCAGATGTTAAATAGAAGCCAACAACAAATTTGATCCCTAGACAAATCGAATTTCTTCCCCTCAGCTATGCCTCCAATTTAAGAGTTACTTTTTGGATAATACAACTAGCTCCCAACATTTCATCTTGTGTGCTGCTGAGATTCTGAATTGTAGTGGCATTTCTTGTATAATGGAAGGGTTGGTAAGAAAGGTGCATTTTGAGAAAGTGTGATAATTTATCATAGCTGTGATAATAATATATCTGCTTTTTTACCACAAGTAAACAGAATATACATGTGGAACTTACAGCTTCATTTAAGGCTGTGTCAGCTGTGCCTTTCAGATCTTACACTGCCACAAATTTCTCATTTTGACTCAAACATTTCATTGTAGCACTTCTGAGTAATTTCTTTGGTAGAAGGTAAAGCAAACAGGTCTCGGACAGATTCTAGTAATGACTTTAGCTAAATCAGCTTATCTCAGATATTTACATATAGTTTCTGTACGTTATTGGCAATGGTAACACATTACATATTGCCTACACATAATGCTGGCTCAGAACACTGTTGCTAAGTATACTCTTGCATGCAGTATTTCTCATTAAAGTGTATCACAGTCTTATAAATAAATTTCTGGTTTGTGTTAGTAAACATATTCTGTATCATGCCACCATAAATTTATTCACATTCTCTGGTGTTTATTGTGAAGAAGGTAGCCAGTCATGCTGAAGTAAAATATAGAATATCCAAACAATTTTCTCAAATCAAAATGTGTGGTGGACACAACTATCTCTTGCTTTATTTTCTTGTCTCAAGGTTTTAGTCTAATTTTGTATCTTAACTGACTGATTCATAGTTTTCCTGAACATAAATTTATATTATCAGATTACTGAGTTAAGGTGTATATACAAAAAATCAATAACCTTCTTCCTGTTGAGAGATGGTGAAAGGAGCTGCTGATTCCAGCCCAAGTAGGAGGAGAACACGGTTGGACTGAAATTGGTCAACAATAGGCAGCAGCAACATAATCAACTGTTACACTGTCTTCATTACCTGATGAATGGTGAATTAGTCAATCAAGTAGGCATGGAAGTATCTGGGAGAAAATAAGACATTGTGCTTAAACAGCAGAAAACAAGTTCAATTGAAATTGCATAGTGCCAGAATGTGTTTGCTTGTTTTGTTTGGAAAGCTCTCCTCGCTCTTCATTTCCTAAAAATAAAAATCTTTTATTTGTAGTAGTCTTGAAGGCAGAAAAGGAACAG
Source organism: Regulus satrapa (assembly GCA_013396955.1). Lineage (NCBI taxonomy): Eukaryota > Metazoa > Chordata > Aves > Passeriformes > Regulidae > Regulus > Regulus satrapa. The sequence goes on from VWZN01016109.1 coordinate 101,429, forward strand.
TATTTAAACCCTGATTCATGAAGCTGTTTTTTTCACCACTAAGAGCTGGTGATGACAACAATAGCATCACACAAACCACTGTTTTCCAGTGGGATTGATTGAAGTCTCTTGAGGTGAACATTAATTATTATTCATCAGAAGAGGTTTGGGATTGTGTTCAGGTATGTTTTTCATTATTATGATGCTACATTTGCTCATAGGACCAAGCACTTCAGTAAGGAGGAATGGAAATTCTTTTGGGGAGCAGCCTTCATGCTCAGGGCCTTTGGGCCAAGTGTGGTCTGTCTGCAGTGTTGCATTGGTTTTAATAAATAATCAGCCAAGATATGAAGAGAGGCATTGTCCTCTTAGTGACTACAGATGATTCCACTCAAATCTGCTCCTGGCTTGTCCAGCAGTTATGTTAGCCTTCAGGTCTCTGAGATGTTAAGAAGGGGTCTTCTGAGATATTTCTGTTACCCAGAACCTTTCAGTTAAGTGGCTGAGAAAGGCAGCTGCAATAAAGCAGGGAAGCTGGATAACAAGCAAGGGATAGAGTCATCTGAGAGCATGCCTCTGTCAAGTTGTTAACTTCAAAGTCTTCCAAACTCTAGAAGCTAAAATCGTGGTTTTTGTATTTTGGTAGTGGGTGCACACCTCCATGCATTCTTTTCCTTGCCTTAATTGTTTAATGTAACTCAGATTTTAAGTGGGAGATTATTCTACTCTCTTGAAAAGAGCTCTCTTTAGCTGCTGCTGCTGAACTGAAGTATGTAGTAATCAGTACAGTAAAGATGAAACTATGTTCCAGGAATTTCTTTTTCCATTAGATGCTTGTGGATCACTGATAAGAACTTCTCTGAGTTCCCAAAGGAGACTCTGTCTCCAAGTGGCGCAGATTGCTAAGTAAGGAGCCATGTCATGAGCAGCTACATTGTTTGTCTAAGGTCAGCAAGCTCAGTGAGGAGTATCTGTCACAGATTCTCTCAGAGCTGAGCTTGGTGGCTTTTTCTGTAAATTTACTTGTTTCTACGTGAGCATCTCTTAGGAGGCTGGACAGGAGTCGGGGAGCTCAGTGGGTCTGCTTGCTGTGCCTACATTGTGAGGGTGCAGGACTTTGGCAAAACAATATTGGCATGCCACAGTTTAAAGGGAAGTTTCTATGCTGGGTCCCTCCATGTCTCAGTTGCCCTGCTGGGGTCTCTCTGGGGAAGCCCCCCAAATGAGCTCCCTATGGGGCAGGTTGGGAGCAGCTGGTCACGGTTTTCCTGTTCTACACAGATCACAGGCTTCCACTTGGAGATGGGTGAGGAAGCTGGGAGCCTGATAGTGTGGTGTTCTCCTTCAGCACTGTCTCATGTCCTCCTGTTGTGGGCTAAGAAGATTGGGCTCAGCTGTTAAATGGGGTCTAAGGGAACCTCTGGACACTTGCTGCATTTGTGCTGGCAGCCTAGAGTGATGATGGTGCTTGCTGGGATAAACATTTTGCAAAACAGCCAGCAATAACCTTTACAGCAGGATGGACTGTTAATGATGGGATCTCGTTTTGACCAGAAATGGTGAAACTATGGCTGGCAGATTGGAACTGGATGGTTTTAAAAGCCCATTCCAACCCAAACCATTCTGTGATTCTGTGGAGGAACAGGAGAATGAGGAAATACGTTCTGGAAGTCATATGCCATTTTTCAGTTGTATAAATTAGTGTGTTTGATAGCACTTTTATATTTCTGTGCTTTGTTTTAATGTTTTCTGTCATCTTCCAAAATGCAGGTTAGTGCAACTTTTGGAGTTGATACTGTAATTTTTATATAGTACAACTTGTCCTCTTTCTTTGAAGTAGAAAGTTATTCTATGGTGAAGGCTGATGTCTCTAATAGTTTGTATACTTGTGAGAAGAGCCTTTTCATTTAACTCATCAGACAGCTGTACCTCTTTTTTATCTTCAGATGGAGACAGCAGCTGGAAGAGGCACGCTCAGGGTTGCTTTCATTGCTGATAAATACTTCAAAAATCATTTAAAAGAGGGCTCTTTCATGCTGAGGAAAAGTCCTGCTTTGTTGCCTGTCCTTCCATAGAAGTGTAGAAGATTTAGTCTGTCTCATTAGCATTAGTTATCTGTTGCAAGTCTGCTGACTACCTCTGGAAGAATAAGGCAGCAGTTTTTTAGTTTTTTAGTGTTTTTAATTCTCAGCTACCATAATGACCCTTTATCCCTTGTTTTGCACAGTGAGCTTGGACTCAAACTCCGTGCTTGAATCCAGTTTTTTCTGGGAGGCAGAGGGAGAAGGAAATAGCCAAGTTCTTAGTGGATGCTTTGCATGGAATTAGTATTAAGGTCATATGCACTAAAGCTCCTGGTGAATTATCTGAAATTGTAGTCTCAAAGCTTTTATTCTTTGGACCAGAACGCTTGCAAAATTTTAGTTTGGTTCAGAACTTTGGCCCATAAGAATATTCTGGATAGCTTGTAAAGAAATATCAGGTTTCTGTAAGATGTCTCTTTTGTGGTGTCAAAATCCATTAAAAGCCAGGTTATCCAAAGTCAAGATGCTTATATCTGTTCTGTGAGTCTTTCTTTGGGTCTTTTTCTAAAATTAGATTCTTAATACCATCTTTAATCAATACCACTGTCACCGAGCTTGCTTGCTACTTCAGTTGCTTTATGGAACATTCTTAGGCAAAAATGTGTTGTGATAAAATAATTTATTTTTCATAATTTAAACAATGACTAGATACAGCAAATTAGGACAATAATATGGTGAATTCAACATGAGACTTATTAATTTGCAAAGGGGAGGGGAGCAAAGGGGTTGGAAGTTCATAAAACAAGTGCTTTTATGTTGTAGTCTATTCTAAAATTATATGATTGAGGATTAAAGACATCACAAGTAAATGCATATTTGAAATATTAATTTCTGACTTTGGGGTCTAAATCTTCAATTTGCAAGCTGATTTCAGCTATCCAGCTGGGATAAGGATGTGGTTGGTCACCTTTCCACAGTTGCAGTGTCAATGAAGTGCAAGTTTTCAGTGGGTTTCAGTACCTGAACCTGCAGTTAGGGTAAATATGGGCTCTTGATTGATGGTGGAGGCAGTGCACAGGAAGGATGTTGTATCATTTTATCTGGCTCTTAGTAAGAAAGCTGCCACCCTTGGGGTGTAAGTGCTTTCTGATTATAGCGTTGAATTGGCTTTTGGACTTTTAGGGTTTCAGGATCATGCAATTGTAGATTTCAGGTGTTGAGCTGTGCCATGTAAGGTGAATTTGTGGACATGTGAGTTAGAGGTTCCAGTTTGGTTTTTTTTTACTCACTGACATTTCTTAACTACTGTTTGATATTTGATTTCTTCCTGATTGGTGATATTGATGTAAATTTAGTTCTTCTCTCCTAGAATTTAAAAGTAGTAATGACTTTTTTTTTTCGCTGAAAAAGCAGATCACTTGCTATTACAACAAAGGTGTAAGAATGGGAGCCCTTCTGTGTCCTTGGGGAGTGGCACTTCTGGCAAAGTGGAGATTGGGAATAAGGAGGACCAGCAGGAGAACTCCACTGCCTGTGCAGCCAGGGAATCTGATATGCAGAGTCTCAAGGACAAAAAAAGTTATTAAAAATTATCCACATTAGGTTTCCTTGCAGAACCAAGGGCAGAGCCCATAAATGGGTAATAAGGAATTTAGGGGTGATAGAGGTGAAGCTGACACAGACATTTGTGAATTACTTTGGAGTAAACTGAATGTATTGCTTCCAACCTAACATTCTTACTTATGTTACTAAAGGTAGATTTGTGCCTGGATGCTTGGTGGGAATTATGTTTAATATTCTCAGGTTTGAAAGTCAAGTATTTAATAAACTTGGATATTTTGTTCAGTTCCTGGGCAATGTCCCAGTTCATGATGCTGTTGAAATGAAAATGTTTTTAATGAGTAGTGTTGAAAGGCACAGCAGAGATCTTAATATTGATGGTATTTAAGTATTAATCAGGAACATGGCTTGTAGTGGGAAGTAACTATTTTCTTATATAAACTTTTTTACATTGATATGACGAGAGGTTGTTTCTTTTGAGTTAAGACCTGGATTGATTCCATCTGTAGTCTTATAAACTAGGAATTTATTAATGAGATGTCTATATAGAAAAATAATTTCATCCAGTCTGAACTAAGTCTTTGTTGGTGTTGGCTTTATTAACCATTGCAAGTCAATTTCAAAGGCCCAGGTGCGCCAGCATAGATTTGGGTTACTTTGTATAAGTATGAAGTGACTCTTCTGACTTCACTGGTTGATGGGAAGTTACTTTAACAGCGAGGAAGTGGGGATTACCCTTCAGGAGAGTAAATGAATATTATACCAACAAAGTTTCCATACATGGGTGATTCAGGGATGCAGTCTGAAGAGTTTCACAACTGAGAAATCAGGGATGTGGAAGAATTTTAATTAGCAATCAGGACTACTTATTCAGTTCCCAGCTTTTGGTTTTGGCAGACTAAATGACCATATCTTGACTCAGTTGTTTTTTGGGGGCTGAGAAAAAAAATACAGAAAGTTTTTTTGTTTTTTTTTTTTGAAAACTCTAAGCATTTCCAAAACATTCAGAATTATAAAAAAGGTTAGGACTTACTTGCATCATGAATATTATAAATAAAAGTGTTACATAAACCATTTATGATTGCATATTCAGAAGTCTTATGGAAAGCCTTTTTTTTTTTTTTTTTTTTTTTTTTAAATCCNAGTCTTTTGGAAACCCTTTTTTTTTTTTTTTTTTTTTTTTTCTTAAATCCAAACACTTCTAAAATTTCTCATGACCTTTATCTGGAAAAGTAGAATACATTGTCAAAGGTGGGATAAATGTCTTTTGTATAAACTCGTGGAGAGGTTTTAGAAACGTGTTAAGACAAGTTCAGATTTGAAATTTAATTATACATAGGAAATGTTATAAATAGTTTGAAAAATGTATTGCAATGTGTGAAAAATCAAATTGATCATTAGCTCTTGTCTCCCCTGCTGGAGGAAGCTTGTTCTCATATCTGCCAGGCAAACTGTCACTGTGGTTCTTCCCTACCCTCGTGTTTCAAAGTGACTGTAACTGAAATAGTTTTAATAATAAGCCTCACTCTTTTTTTCTGAACTAATCAGTGACGAACGACTGAGAATACACTGAATGGGGGTCTCCTTTTGGCTCTGCAGCTGGATCCAGGTGTTTGTCCACAGTTTCCTTTCCCCATTTGACACACAATATTAACAACTGTTCCCCTCTGTGAGGGATTCTGCAACCAGAATCTCCCTCCTTTTATTGGAAGCACAGGAGGGGAGTGAGGTTGAGAGCTTTATCATCACACAGCAGCAGGGACTGGACCAAAGTAGGCACAAGTACTTGAGCAAGTGACTTGCCTGAGATTTCCCATGATGGACTGCAATCTATAATTGTCCAATAAATGTATGTTGGCGTTTGAATGTTGGTCATTCAACTGTGGAGTGATGCAATTTCAGAATGAGCGAAGAAAAAGAACAACAACTCTGGGAGTGTAAACCCAGGTTTTCTTGTTTGTTTTTGTTTTGCCCTCAGTGGAAATTTTGTTTGGTGGATAAATGGTGCTTACATTAGCACGTGACCAAAACGTTAATTGTACTAGTTCAGGTAATTCAGAATTCATGTCTCTTTTTATGCTTCAATGCATTTGCAGAGTAGAAGCCTTAATACATACATGAGCATGCAACATTTGGTAACAAGACATTATTATCAATTTGTTAAGCGCACAGATGGTACCTTTAATGCTATGCAAGGCATGAAGAGACATGTTGCCAAGTTCTTATTTTAGTTATAGTGATTGTGACTATAATCCTGCAGTTCTAGAATTATATCTGAATTTAGTCCTGGCTTTAGAAGGAAAAAACCAAACATAGCAGCAGAAAAATAGTGTCTTTTCATCTTTTTTTTTTTTTTCCCCCAAGACCTAATGCACACACATGATTTAATTATTGAATTTAACTTATCCTGTAGTGAAAAATTCTTGATGCATACAGATAGTGAAGTGAGTTCAAGTCTATTCTTTGGGGTTTATTTTATTTCTGCATTATTAAACCTATGAGGTTTTCAGTTAGGAACATCTTCTCTATTTTGATATTTTTAAAGGTAAGCTGACAAATGCCTATAACAATCTGCATACTTCCATGTGACAAGTGTGCATGTCATTTAAAGCAAGTTGTGTGAAGCTGCTGCTACCTCAAAGAGCAGAGTGCTCTGCCAGCAATGGAGCATCTGCTCTCTGTTGACATTGTCAGAGGTCGAGGTCAGTAATGGTATTATGATCTCCTGTATACTTAGCAAAGAGCTGGGGAAAGCTTTTGTGCCTCCAGCGTGTTTGCCACCGCTATCACCGACGTGTCTGATTATAAAAACCTGCTGTTTGTGGTTTCCTTAGGTGAATTTGCACATTGGTTTTACTCCACCCTCAGAGAGCCGAGAGCTCCTCGTATTCTGGTCTGAGCATAAAATATAAAAGGGGTTGTCAGGCACGCTTCTGGAGAGCTGGATGTCTTTGCTCATCAGGATAACTTTCTCGTCTTTGCGTTGTGTCCTCTGAGGCTCGGGCTTTGGGAGTAGAGATCTGTGCTCACAAAGATTGTGTCACAAAGGTGACAGCGTTGGGTACCGCAGAGGGGGAGCTGGCAGGGCTTGGTTGGCATCAGAGAGCTGCTGAGGGATAACGTGGGCAGGCTGAGCAGAGCAGCAGAAAGGGGATGTGATCAACAGTTGCTGTTCTTGTCTTGTTTTAGTGACATTTTGCTGACGCAGCAAAGCTGCGGCCAAAGAAAATCACACAGGGAAATTGTACCTTGCTGGTCTCGTTTTGCTGATGCTTCTGGAGGGAAAGGAAACCTAAAAGGTGTTTCTGTACGAGTGGGAGCATTGCTAGTAATACCGTACCAGAAATGAATGTGTTTTGTGTCTTCTATGAAAAGCATGAGAAACTAAATTGTCCTTCTTAATGGGAAATTGTCGCTAGTCTCTGCTTTGGTCTAACATCATTCTAAGTGATTTAATGGTAAACCAGAAGAGCTTTTTCATTGTTATGGTGCATTTAATTAAACAGGTTTAGGAAAAAATAGGACACGAGTTTTATGTTTAATTAAAATGTTAATTTCTAATTACAGGAGGCACATATGACCTTAAGTTATTGTGTAATAATCTGTTTCTTGTCAGATCTTGCTTCTAAATGGTGCAGTAGCAGTAACATTTTCTGTTAGAGTGGTTTTGGTAATCAGAAGCAGTTCCAGTTTGGTATTCTCTGATCAGTAATCCATCTTGAGCATAGTTTCTCTTTAGACTTCATATGAGTGCTCTTCATTAGGTAGCAGGGCATAGCCTCTCTGAAGCACTAGCAAAATTTAATTTGTGGTCCTGCAATCTGACCTGGCCACAGCAGCCTCTTCTCCAAGCATGGAGAGCTGTAGGTTTTGCTGGTGTGCTGCAGCAGTGCTGGAGCATGGAGGTGTGGGCACGTAAGCTCCACAACTCCTGGACATGTAAGCAAGGTGTGCAGAGTTGGGGTGTGTTACCAGGGGTCTTTTAAATATGATGTATAATTGGATCTTATTGCTTGCTCTTCATGTTCCCCTGTGGTAGGTAAATATTTTATTACATTTGAAACATGGGTACTGAGGTACTGGGGCTGTCAGGCTTTGGGTATTTCTCTCTGTGTTTATGCTGCTGAAACTTTTGCTGACTGGCTAGGCAGGGACAGTTCTCCCCTGGGTCTGGCTGAGGCTTACATGGTGTTGCATGTGTGAGCTGAGGCTGTTTGATGGCTTCTTTTGGTTCTAGGATCTGCTTGGGGATAATTTTAAAAAGTTTGCTTGTACTTGTATATCTTGCTTTTTCTTCAGTGGTCTGCAAGCTGTGTAAAACACGGCACACTTACATTTGACACAAGTTATATTCCTTGCTCTCCATTACCCTCAAATTGATTTGTCCCACTCCAATGCAGGCATGGCTACCTGCTGCTAGAAACAATTGTTAGAGCTAAACCAGGTTAAAGGAAAGCATCAGGTGATAGAGACAAGCTTTGGTCCAGACCCAGCACATTGAGTAGAGAGCCTGTGCCCTGTCACTGGCAATACTGTGTTTCAAGGGCTATCATTGTCTTTGTGATGTTGCAGAGAAGTCAAAGTAATCCTGGGAAATTGGTGAGAAGGGATTGTAATAATAACAGTAATTTAAATTTTTTTGGTGGCTGCAAACCTGTACAGCTTCCAAAATGTTCCTCCAAAGAGTTGTTTGTGAGGAACTGTGTAAGTTACTTTGGCAGCAGATGCTTTCCCAAAACTCTCATTTATCAGAAACTGTTTGGGACTAGTGAGGGGTGTGCATGCTCTGAGGACTACATGCTTGCAAACTCTTGCAGTAGTTACCGGGTTTACAAATGTACAGCATTCTACCACGTCACAGAAATCCTTTTTCTACTAAGAGCTGCACATTAGAAATTCAGTGCCTGTGTCTGAACTGCAAAGAAAAGTTTAGAACAAATCCAGTGAGGTTGTAACTGTTGCTCCCAGGTGTGCTGTGGGGCTTGGCAGGTGGTAACACTGGCTGTGGTTTTGGGTCAGTGTCTTTGGGGACAATTAACTACAAGGAGGGAAAAAAGAGCAGTGTTTTATACTGGCACAGTGATACTGTGGTGATGCAGGAGTATCTGTGTGTGGAGGGTGATTAGAGAATGACCCTCAGCAACTGGAGCTTTCAGAAGATAATCCTATTTCTTGCTCTTTATCTTTGTCCTGTTTCCTAGATTTGCAGGCATATCTTCACGGCCAAATGGATTCTGTTAGGGCTCTCTGAGGGAAATATTTTCTACCACAGCAGTGCAAAGCCAATGACTAAAACTTCCTACTTAACTATTTAAATATTAACTGGGAACAAACTGCTAATACTGTGGAATCTGACACGTTCAGCCTACCTGTTCTCACTTTCAATACAGGTTTCAGAGTACCCAGGAGATCCTTGCGCAGCTGATGCCTAACATGTGCTGCAGGTATCTATCCTAATAGTTTTAAGGCAGTAACCTTGATTTTCTACAGAGGAATCTAGAAATGAATGGAAGAGTTGAAACTTAGATTATCTCAGATTCCTTGAATAGAGTTCATGTCAAAGCAGCAGTGTTATTCTTGAATAACTCCGTAGCTTCTCAGTGTTGCTGCAATCATTTTCTAAATTAAAATTGTGAACAGTTGTAGTTTTTCATGATAATCAGATTCTTAATCTTAAAAAAAATCTAATATGCACTTGAAATGACAGAAAACAGCACTTTTGTTTCGCTGCTCGAAGGGGATTAATTTTCAGTTTTCTAACAAAAAGTCAATACGTGAAATTAGGATGAGAAATAAGCAGGGTTTGTATGTGCAGTTGTGTTTCATTTATCAGGTTCTGTTTACTTCTTTGTTACTGTGGTCAGAGGCTTTGGATGCACACAAGGAGCAGAAGGCTTACACTCAAGACAAAATAAATGTTGTCCTCTCATCTGTTGACTGCCCTCATGGTTATTTGCAGGATCAAATACTGTGGTTTTGTCCTTATGAAATGTGTTGTACATACACAGTGTAAGGGCTGCACTGTATGAAAATTCTCATAAACAAAATGAGGCTGCAGGGTTTCTTTCTTCAAGCAAGAAGAAACTCTGTTCCTTATCCAGCTATTCCTTGGCTAGGAGTGGTTCTTGTCTGAATCCAGTTTTGTTTCAGTGTCACAGAGAGTAAAAGAGGAATACAAGCTTGGGAAGAGACTGCTTCCTAAGTCCTTCCTGAAAAGTGGTGTCTTTTGTCTAGCAAGAATAATGGCAAGTTTTGTTGCTAGTAAAAGTCCAACTTTCTGTACCAGATTAATCAAGAGGACAAAAATGTGGAAACTCTGAAGCTTTGCAGGAAGAGGAAATCTGTGTGTCAGCATGTGTTTGAGGTGTGCATGACTGCAGACTGAATGAGTACTGAAAAAACAATGTGAAAAATTTCACAGTTTGAATAAAAATATAATACCTAGTGTTTATAAATACCGTTCACTAATTTGCCTTCTATAACATTAGCAGGGCTATAATTCCTCTCCATAGAAGATTTCCCTGCCATTGCAGTAATAAGGGGTGAAAATACTGAAATGTTTAAAGGCTGGTGGAAAGTTTGTCAGTATACTCATTGAGCCTGCTTTATATTGCTGAAGAATTGTGAGATACCACTTTTTTTTTTTTTAGTTTAACCAAATAGATTAATGTTTTGTGTTTTTCAAGAATGCCATTAATTAGCAGCATTATCCTTTAGGATTTTAAAAATGCCTATTTAATTTTTAATGAAAAGCAAACCAAGTAATTGTTTTGTTCAACTGGAATAAAGGAACTGATCAATAAACATGGTTTATAACTAATACTGTGGTAATTGCCAAATAAATATGCTAGGCTTGTTTATGCCGGTAGCTCTAGCTGAAATTTAAGTGTATTCCAAAATGATTTGGAAACTACTGGATTCCTATATTTAGAAGTCTGCTATTGGAATTTCTGTATCAGAAGAAGGAATGAATCATCTTGAATAACTTGTGTTCAAGTAATGTGATCCATACGATTTTTGCTGACTGTGGACCAAGATGTAAAAGCTGAAATGATTGTGGTTTATGCATGCTCACATGCTGAAACTTCTCAGGAGCTGCAGAGTGGTGGCTTCGAGTGCTTGGTACAGACTCCGCCCATAAAGTTCTGAACAATTACAGAAATCACATTAAAAAGAAAGTTGATTAGAGTAGAAAGAGTGTCATAGCAGCCTGGCATGCTGATTCACTGGCAGAACACTTTTTTTCTGGAATTTTAATTTTTTCTTCTTTAACCTTTTGGTCAGGCTATCATTTTAAGAAGGCGAGTTGCACTTCATGTAAGATCAGAAACCCCTGCAAAACTGGAGTTCCCTTCTGTAAGACACTAAACTTGTATATGAAAGTGTTACAACTTTATATTTTCCAAAATCTTCTGACATTGTTTTCTTACATAAAGCTATGAATTATAAAACCTCAAGTGACTCATCACTGTGACTTGAAAAGCAAGCGATGCCTTTCTATTTTCTATTTTGGCCAGGTCTATCATCTCAGTTAATCCTGTGTCTGATATAGAACTCCAAAGAAGGAATTAGAAGAACTTAAAAGAAAAAAAATAAGTTTGTGATTGAAAAGAAAAAATAGTAGTAAGGAAATTTTGCATTTCTACATAACATACCAGCATTTTTTAGGGAAGTTGAGGCAGTTCAAAGACAGCAGCTGTTGCAGCAGTTTAGATTGTTCTTAATGGAATATACTCTTCTTGCTGGTGTTATTTTGTTGTTTGTTTTTGTTCGTTTTTTTTTTGTTTGTTTGGTTTTTTGTGTTGCTGTTGTTGTTTGGGTTTTTTTTGTTTATGGTTTTGCAAGCCAGTCACCAGGAATGCAATTATATAATCCTGGTTTAATCACAGACTACTGTAAAATTGGGAGAACATTTTGCATGCGTATCGAAACTGATCTGGCTCATTGGCAGAGACCTGATTTTTCAAGGATGAATTTCAGGTTTTGGTCAATGGAAATATGTAGTAGCATAGGTAAAAAAAAAGTGTAAAACTCTCATTCCTTCTGTAATAACTTTTAAAATTATGGAATATTTTGGAATGGGCTCCTTTAACATGTAATGGGAGAGTAAGAAGCATTAATCTCTTGGTTGTGTTCATGGCTGAAAATAAGAATCTGTGAATTCCGGTCCCAACACATGGTTGATTATGGGAGAAACACTTTTATATCTTAAACAGAAACAGTAATTCCATGTAGGACCTTATAGGCTTTAAACCATTACTAAGCTTCTTATTAGGAAACTGTGATATGAGTGGCAACTATTACTAATAGTTAATCTAAGAGAAAGAGGATATGTTGCTAACCTACAAAAAAAGATTATGCATGACATGTGCATGTTTCTTGTTGTGGGACAGAAACCTTTTCTGGTTTCTAAATGCACTTGAAAAGCCACATTTTGGGACAGTGAGCTTCCTGTTTCTGTATATGTGAAAATGAATAGCTAAGAAATTGCAGGAGCATCATTTAAGTATTTTTTAAAAACTCTCAGGGATTTATGATTAAAATTGCTTTATCTAGTGACATGGTAAATCAAAGATAGTTTAAATATATTCTGGTCTGAATTGCTTTGCATTTCTCCTTCAGTAGGTACTGTGTAGAAGTTGGCCTTGTGGAGGATTAGAAGTCGAAGACAATGAATGCCAAAGTCACATGCCCTGAGAACTCGTTAGCTTTCCTGCAATCTTGTAATCAGAGCTCCATATAAAGAAAACTTCCCTTGTGGATGTACTAATCTAGGAAGCAGGCCCATATTAATTATGTAAGGGGAGTTGCTTTAGATGCAGTTTTCAAATGTTACTTTGTTACAGATGACTCTTTGCTCTTGAAGTGTTATTATGTTTACTAATTGCTTGAGAACTCTAAATCATTCTTATAAAAAATAGGTCAACTATTTTGTTTTCTAGCAGCAGTAATTATTTTAGATTTTGAAATTTCATTGTGTATTTTCGATATAGCCCAGATTAGGAGAAATCTTTGAATTGATCTGCTTACTATCCCTTAGATTTTCTAAGCTACTTTTGTGCTTCCACGTGTATAAAATGTTTGGACTGTAGTCAAATGAGTCGAATACGTGACCAAATCGGGAATTTGGTAGAAAAGGTACATTTATGTTGAATTGTGAGGTAGACATGTCTTTTGATAGATACACTACTAATTTAGGAATAACATGTTCTGTATTCAATTGCAAGTTTATTTTTTATTTGCCATTTATTGAGTCAGAATATTTTGTTAAGTCACAGTTAAAGATACCTGGTTTTCTTTACTATACTGTATTAATTTAAATTTGGAGATGAGATGGTCAGGAAAGAGTGCTACCCATCCAATAATTCTCTTCAGCATTGTATTAACCAATTTTGCAAGAGAGCCCCCAAATTTGTACTGTTAGTGCTCAAGTATTTTAACTTTGCCCACTTAACATTGCTCAGCTGCTCTATACTTTATTTTGTAGACAGCAGTATGAGTACTGTAGCAAGAGTTGAACCAAGAAATTTCTGCACCTGGCCTGGCCATTTTTAATATTTTACCTTTGCCTTTTGTCCATGCGTGAAAAGAGCTCAAGCAGGAGTATGGCTATTCCTGCTGGAGAAGGGGTTTAAATATTAACTCATGTGGATGATATCTCTCAGGTTGAGCTGGTAGAGGAACATTATCCTGGCTTTTATCAAGATTTGTTTTATGACCCCTACTGTAAATTGCATCTCTGTAGAATAACAAATGCTCCTAATTAGAATTGCTAGAACTGCTTTTATTAAATAAGGCAGCTTCTATAGGACTTTGCTTAGTCATCAGAACAAATACTCAAATCTAAATGGATACAGGAGCACAGTCTATGAACACACATTGGTGTGAAAATGGATTTCAGGCAGTTTTATTCTAAATGCGCAGTTATTGTGGTGGTCATTTAAATTGAGGTATGTGCAAAGTTTTCTGACATGAATGATGACAGAATATTTATCTAGAGAAACAATGAGAACAGTTTGTCATACAGAGGTCACAACAGTGTAATTGGATCTTGACAGTTTTCTTTTTCATTAACAATTTAAAGTCTTTTATAGTAGGGACAGTATGGAGAAAAATTCTTAAACTTGTTTGCAACTTATAAAACAAAAAGTGCAAGACAGCCAAAAATCTTGGCTATAGTTTTTCAGTTGTTCCCAGATGGTTTTTTGCTATTTTTTTGTTTGAAGCATTGTGAATATCAGAATATGTCAAATAAGACATTTATATATCTGTTGAACTCCATGTAAATGTTCCATGTCCCTTCCAAAGGAGATCAATTTGAAGAAACTAATTTTAAAAAAAAGGATTTTATTACAAATATTCTGGAATGCTCTTGGAAATTCAGGAAAGACTTTAATAAAGATTTTTTTTTTTTACTCATCTTGGCAGTTGTGATAGAGGAACTCATTGAAGGCATGCTGGCCTGTTGGACCCTCAGTTCTGGCTAGGCTCCTTAAGAGGTCTTAAATTAGATTTTTGTGTAGGAACGTACTCCTAAGGTAGTAGCAATTAGTTCACTAAGTATTGTGAGCAGTATTTCTGCAAAGAAGAAAAAAAAAATTAAAGGTGGTTGCTGATTTTAAGTACCTGAAATTGAGGCACTACAAATTGCATACTAGTCTTCTGAAAATTGAGCTGGAAATCAGAATGTTACTCACTAAGATTTTTTTTCACTGGGTTATTAAAAGAGGGAGAAAAACATTTGCCTTCTGGACTTGGGCAGAAGTAAAAGGCAGAGCGACTGCTTAACATCATTCTGTGTCTGCCCCATGGTTCCCAGAAAATACTGTTTGGTTTTACTCTGGTTAATCTCAGGGTTAGAGGTGATCCTTTCAGGGAAGAGTCCTGGCAGGTTTCTGGCAGGTTCTAACCATTCTTTGGGGGCGCACTGGTGGTTTATTGTTTGGAATATTTCTGCTGGCATTTTTATTTTATCACACATGTGATATCAGGCTCACAGTCCCATGGATTTGTGTGAGCCAAGGTGAAAAGAATTTCTCCCTAAAACTGTCCTTTCCTTGGTCTCCTTCCCAAAGGGAGCCGTACCTACTCCTGCCAATTTTTCTCATTCATGATGTGTGGCAAATGAGTGGGGATAAGTGGGTTCTTTAGCAAAATTTAATTAAGTTCATGTCCCACGCACATCTAACTTCCTTCCAAAAGTGAGAACCAGTATTTCAAGCCTTGCTGTGATGTGTGACCTGTTGTAAGTACTGAAATTCTTTCTGCACACAATGCAACCTTTTAAAACTTTGGGTGTGATTCAGCTGTTCCTGCATTAAATAGTACTTACTCAAGGTGTAATTCTATTTGTTTTGATTATTAGATGGTTATTGTAACACTTGATCAGAATGACTCCACTTTTAATTGGTCTCCAAGGACACGATGATGTGACTCATCTTCATGCTGAACTATTTTTAGTAAATATTTATATTCTTACATAGTACTGAAAGGAAATGGACCCCAGTATGTTGACAGAGGAAGGAGTCCTCACTCTGGAGGTATTCTAAAGTGTAGATTAAATTATATATATACATTTTATCACATGGATATCAGGAGATGAGAGTTTTCTAGACCATGTTTTTACTGAATGTGACCAGGGGCGTCAGAGTTGGACATAAAAGTAATCAAAGAAATTTCAGACCCTTGTTTGGTTTCAGGTACACACTGGTTTTTTTTCAATTTATATGGCCGTTACCAATGTCCTTGAGCTTGTTGGTGGCTTTCAGGAATATTTTATCAATATATCTTCAAATATATTTATATATTTGCAGAAATATGAGAGTGACTTGTTCAACTTCTTGGAAACAAATTAGAAGATGAAAAAGATAACAATACTGAGATAGAGTTGCTTTGAGTATGGAGTTTTGGGGTTTTTGAGAACGTTGATATCATTCAGTGAATACTGGCCTAACCATAGGTGTTGGCAGGAGTGTATTTCTCTGCATTGCCATTATTCTGATAAAACATTTTGAGGTTTTTGAGGGCTTTTTTCCCTCACTTTAGTGTTGCAGTAACTTTTACTGATGTTCTTCAGCCTACCGAAGCTTTTGCTTCTGTCATCAGGCTGTAAATTAAAATTCATATAACAGGTAATGAAAGAATATTCTGCATTTACCTACATTCCATTCTGTACAGTTTAGGAGCATTTCTCCTGTGTAAGATTTTGATCTCAGTATTCCCAAATAAGGTAGTAATATTTCAAAATTGGAAGGAAGTCATGCTGTAAAACATACTTACAGAAATAGTAAAGTTGTCAGCAGCAGCTTCTAAAATACATCCTTGTTAAATGTTTTAGGATTCCATCGTGTTCTCAATCATTTCCATAGAAGGGACTGTGATCACAGAGGAGAATGTGTTACTTTTCTTTCAGCAACATGTCTGTAGTCAACAAGAAATAGTTTGAGGCTCATGACCTTCCAAAATCCTGCCAGAACTCTCCTTAGAAAGTTATTCTGTGGCTGTAAGGAGACAATTAAGAATCCTGCTGAATGAGAAGAGAACCATTGGAAGCAGAAGGTGATTTACCTGTACCATGTTTTTCCTGAAAGGGCTTTGTTAGCCTGCTGCATTTTAAGCAGCAAGCTTTACAAAATATTACAAATAATTTCTGAGGACAGGTGATTTCCATATATTTTGCAGAATTCACTGTTGGGCAAAGCCTCCAGAGAACGCTTTTTATGGCCATTGCACCAAGCTCTCAGGAAAGTGTTTCAGTCACATTTGTGAGCAGATCTTTCTGGTTATTTGTACTTGGGTCTTCATTATAGGAAGAAGAAACTGTATTAGACACTTAGTGTTTTAATAATACAGAGATATGAGAGAAATGAATTCTGATCAATTTTGAATTTTATATTTGTGTTTTCAGGGCAGTTGTTTTACAGAAAATATCTGCATTAAAAGAATTAAATAAAAATCGTATAGCTAGAAAAACTTCATTAAACTGTAGTAAAGATGGGTAATATTTAATCTAGTAAACAAAGCATCTCTGTTTAAATAATAGTGAACAAATGAAGCTGTATTTTCTTTATTTTCTTCAGGCCATTTGACATAAGCATTGATATATTAGTATAAGCTATTAAAAGTAAAATGACTTTGCAGTTTTGAACTCTCCCTTTCCAGCCTCCTTAGTATCAACCCAGTGAATTTTCACCAGTTTTTTCTAGCTAAAAAAAAAATAAAAAATCAGTACTGTATAACCCAGCTGCAAGTGATTTCAGTGTTCTAAAACCGTGATTATTTCATTGTGCATTTGAAGTAACTTGTTACGGCAAAATACTCTAGTGCACAACTTATTTGTAAAGAGAACATGCAGCATATGCCACTAGTTGGCTTTTTTGGTGTTCTGTGGTGCAATTTGAAGTATAGTGAGTATGAAGCAAAGAACTCTATGCCTGAGTAAAGGGAACTTTTGCTGAGCTCTTCATTATGAGATTAGAAGATGGGACAAGGTTACCTCCAGGAATAGCTGTAGAGCAAAGAGAGCCTGTAGGACTTCAGGGGGAAAAGAAAATTTAAAAATTTTTTGGTCAAAATCTTGTCTTTTAAAACTTTTGCTTTCCAACTGGGCTGTAGAAATACTTCTCGTCATGTTTTCTTAACAATACAGTTTAAAGTATTGCTAAAAATTTTGACTTTCCCCTGTTAAAACCAGGTTATTTTAAACAAGACTTCTCCTGCAGTTACTGAAACAAGCAGGGTTCATCTCTGCAGTCCCAGAGAAAATCATTGCTATGAAAGCAGTCTGCTTGTCTCGTTCCTCTTTGACTACTCCTGCATTTAATTTTCTTGCAATTGGTGCTAATCCAATTTGTTCCCATTATACTTTAGATCTCGTGATGTTGTCTAGAGCAAATTACTGCCTGCAAAATTATGGTAGACTCATTCAGTTCTTCCAAACTTACTTCTGTGTAGGCTGACTTAGTTGTGACTACTGTTAACTGTGTTCATTCATTACATTTTGTTTTGCTAATCAGATTTTTTTTTTCCTTCCTAGTCTAGAGATCTATTTGTATCCTCTTGAACATTAATTGCGTTACCTCTCATTTTATCATGCCGCTCTTTGCTAATCTGGTAGTTCTTTGCACTTTTGGTTATTGTGTATTCTGTTTCAGAGTTGTGACGGTCTTTTAGGATCTGTCAATACCTCCATATAATAGAACTGAAAGAGTCCTGGAGAGGGCATGAAGCATTTGGGCTGTATGATTACACAGTTTTCATACAAGTCCTAAACCTTTTGGATATACATCTTAATGCAGCTGGACAAAGTGTGAGATGTGAGGTGAAGACTTTGAGCAATAGCCCCGTGGCAGTGTGGGAGTAGTTACAGGAGATGCCCCATGGGCAGGTCTGGATGGGATGGTCTTTGCTGCTCAAAGAGGGCAGAAGAAAATTCTACGTGCTTGGAATAGAAGCAAGGCTTTGTTGAGGTACCAGCTACAGCTCTTGACCCAGCTCTTTAGTGAATGACTTGAATCTTTGGTGTTCACTCTTAATACTTCAGCATAGTTTCATGTGTTGTGCTTTTCTTCTGACAAATTTATGTAGGATCTCAGCCAAGAAAGAGCAGATTTGGTCAGAGATATGTTTGAAGGACAAAATGGAGTCACTAAACTTATTAAGGGATACTACTTTATTCATAGATTTTATTTCTTTTCCCCTCTAGGTTGCTTGAAGGGCACTGCTTTTCGGCCCTGAGGAAGGGAGATTTTAGTAATTGAGTTGAATTGTTCTTGTCTTTATAGCTATAAAGTTAAGTCTGATTATAAAACATTTCCCTGGGTTGATTTGGCAGTCATTATTTCAGGCTGTCAAAACCACTCTAGGCTTTTGTTGTGTGGGATCAGATAATGCTGATTTCTGCTTGAGTTTTTAGCTGTGTTGCTGTTATTGGTAACTTCCATGGTCCCTTCTTCCAATTCCTAGAAGAGGAAATCTGGTATCAAGCTGACTTTGCTTTCTTCTTTTCTCCTTCTGCTGAAGTTACTTAGAGGATCCAGCTCTTGATACTTCTTCAGAAATTTCCCTGATAAATATATTAAATATGTATTCTGTTATGCTTTCTTGTGTAGTTTTGTATTTTGTATGGACTCTTATTCTTCTGAAACTCCTCTTATTTTGTTTTTCTTTTTTCCCCGTGAAGATGGAATATGTATGATTTAGCTTGATGAACAGTTTTCAGGCTCATTGCTTAGTTTAGCATTGCCTTTTTCCTCCAGTTTTTCTGCTTGGACTATGCTGAAGTGACTGTTCAGGGTGAGGGGAGACAGATCAAAGAACAAATCTGTGTGAAAATGACCCTTCCCCACAGTTTTTAATAAAACTTTTTACTTAACTGGATCATTTACTTAGCTTATGAGGCATAACATTTTAACAAATATCCTTTTTTCTCCTTTCCTCCAAGTTTTGTAGGCTAATGACTTTTAATTTGGAAGTGGTTTTTGGTGTTGGCAGTTTGATTACAAGTACATTATCATGGTTGCTTCTGTCACTGGAAGTACAAATATTATGTGCAGTTGTCAAGTGACTCAAAGTATTGTAATGACTACACAAGTGCTGCAGAGCATTCAGTGTTTAGGCTTGTAATGCTTTCCTGTGGGGTAGTTATGAAAATACTGAGGGGAAAAGATCCCAGCTTAACACTTGTGGGTTTTTTTTTTTGCTGTGTGATTTTAGAATCAGTGTAAGAACATCCATTCTACAGAAAGTTAAGGATGTAGTCTCAGTTTATGTGGTACTATTGAAGGATGGAATGTTTTAAACTACATTTTAAAATGTTATCATGGCTTTATGAATATTTTTAAACACACTTTTTGGTAAGCTGAGGTAGTTGAGAAAAGGCAACACACTAAAAAAGCACAGTTTTTTTTACAGTGAAATATATTGCATTTCGGTGTGATCCCTTAATAAAAAATACTCTCTTGCTAATTAAATGCTAAAAAAATTAAATTTCTTGCATAGCTGATGAATAGAGTAACTGCTTGCTTAAATCTTTCATGTAAGGCCAGTACAGCATTCATCCTGTTGGTATCTAACCATCTGCATTCTTTACGGAAAGTGAATTTATTTCTTGAAGCAGACTGAACTTTCTTATCTATGAAATGACACTACCCAGGCAGTCTGCATGCAAGTCATCAGATGCTTCATTGTGAGCCTGAAGTGCTGTAGTTACTGTTATCTACCAAGAACTTGGCCTGCTTGGGCAAATGATTGAATGCAGATATAAGGACGGATTCTGAAGAACTTGACCTAAACTAATTAAATTGACATTTTCCAAGTAGACGCTGTGTAAGGATTACCTGGCTTCTGCCATGTTATCCAGAATTTAAGGCAGATCTCTCTCAGCATACCAGAAGGCTTCAATTCTTTCCTTCAATTCCTCAGTTATCATGCTTCATAGAAGAACAGAAAATATACAGATATGATTTACAGAGCTATTTCCTTTTGTAAATGTAGGTATGATCCTTTATTTCCACTTCAGTTCAAGTTTATTATTTAGTCCTTTACCTGCACTGAATCTGAATCTTTACACAGCTAAATGCAGTATCTGAACTTCAGTGTATATATCAATATTTTAGTTTTTGTTAATTTTATTATTTTCTTAGTAGAAAATAATTTCACCCGTAGTTCTGTCAGTAGATTGAGGTTGTTGGCTTTTTCACAATTTCTGCCAAAAGTTTTTGTCCAGATGTGTGTTCTGCAGGCACTCATGGTAGGGTTTGCTGTGGGTGTGATGGTTGGTTATAGTGGAGCTGCACAAACAACATCCAAAGATCCAGTTTCAACCCTTATGCACCTGAGTTTAAACAAATGATTGAAAAGTGATGGGATCTATACCCTGTTTTAACCTTCTCACCTATGTTTTAAAGTTTTAACCCTCTGCTAATCTTTTCTTACATGAACGTTTTGTATTTGTGTTCATCCTAAACTGAACACACACAGAACTTTTAGACTTTTTGCCCATTTTTGTGCTGAAAACCAGACCTCATGCAAATCTGAGTTAGTGATGTAATTATGTTGACAGCATCTGAGTTAGTTTTGCATTTTATTTTTAAAGAGCAAAGATAATATAGTAGAAAGCAAAAATTAAGGAAATAGATTATTGTTTTTAAAAATAACTATTCCTCAGCATTATATTGGTTTGGCAAGGAGCTATTCTCTAGATTAATATCAGGGCAGGGATAATTTAAATATAAATAAAAATAGCTCTGTATTTTCAATTTCAGTTTCTCACCTCTGCCTGCTTCCTCTAGCTCTATATGTGAGGGTGCAGGAAACACTTGGAAAAGTTTCTGATGGATGTATATTTGGAATGTGTTCCTTGCAGTCTGCAATAGTTGGCCAGCATAAACATGTCAGGAAACACAGCCAGGTCATATTGACCTACTTTGTTTTTGAAGGGCAGGGGAATGCTCTCCTATCCTTGTGCTGTGCTTTAGATGGGTTTGGGAACAAGCTCAGCTGAGGTTCTTGGCTGGAAGCGCCCCTTTCTCCCCAGTTGTCAGCACAAGTTGCTGTGAGGATTCGCTGCTGTGTGCAGCAGCTGGGCAGTGTTGCACTTTCCACTCTCCCCTGTGGCAGCAGTTTGTGCATTACCTGCAGACGGCCTCTATTGCGTATGGGCAGACTGCAGTCTGTGTGTATATATAGTCCATAATAGACAGGCTGTGTATTTTGTGTTTTTTCTAAGCTACCATTGAAACGTTAAAGCAAACGTAGAAGTTGCTTTAGAGCATCCTTTCAGCTGGCTCAGCTCCAGAGAGTGGGGTTGGGCTGGGCTCCTGCTCTCGTTTGCGGTGTCCAAGTTCATCCCTGCCATGCATGCTGTTGCTGGAGTTTGTATTTCTGCAGGTGATCCTTGGGTGCTGGAATAGAAACCCTGGACAGCCAGAACGCTGTCATGGCTCAGACTGCTTTGTTTGCCAGCCAATACCAGGTTTGATGGTGCTGTCAAACTGCAGCTGGTGTTCCCTGCAGCCAGAGGTTTAATTGCAGAATATGCAGGGTGGATTTAAAACTCACTGCCTTGGGCATGAAGATCAGTGCAGCTGCAGAGTCGGTGGTCCTCTCAGGATGCAGGTTATCAACCTGTGCTGGTGTCTTGCTCCTACAATTTTAAGGCTATTTCTCAGCTCGATCCATTTGATACTTCTAGTCACTTTGCTATACATAAGAAAAAAAATACATCTGCACGCATCTTTCCCTGATGCATTTTGTGTTATACATGTGTATTAATTACTTTTGACTTCACTGAACCAATTAACTAATGTGATCAATGCTTAATGAGAGTTTAGAAATAAAATACCTGTTGTCATATACAGCCTAAAGTAATGTCACACCAAGTGAACACAAACTATTATTCTCTAGCTTAGAGCAAGCACGCTGAGGAATGTGTATAAGCAGTTGTGGTTTAATTTTAATTTTCTTTTCACAAACATGCTTTGCATTGACATTTTGTGGAGTTAGGTGAAGCTTGGAGGTAAAGGGAAACTAGGGAGACAAAAGGCTTAGTATCAGTTTGTCTTCAGTTTTCTGTCCTGAACATGTGAAGTGAATTTCCTTGTGCCATTACTGTGTTCGTATTTTGCTGCCTGACTTCAGACTTGGTGGTGTCTCAGGTCCTCCAAGGAAGTGAAGTTCTGCTTGTCCAGGGGTGGGGGGATCAGTCTGGAAAATACCCTGGATCACTCAGAAGCTAAACTAACCTGTCTTGGCCTTTTCTTGTGATTTTTTATGCTTTTCCAGAGTGTAAGAATAAATGGTGTCTGAACACATAATTCTTCAGAATTAAAATGTGCCCTGTAATTTAATTTTATTGGATAAACACATCTGTGCTGCCCTTTCTTATGAACCAAAACCTAATTGAGGCATAAAATGTCATTAGTACTCTCATATTTCTGTTTAACAGATGGGCTCATAGTTGTAATAATTGATGGGCTAACTTTCAAAATACGTACTTTCACCTGGGCTAAGTACTATCAGAATGGTTCTGTATGAACCAGATTTATTATTTCGGGGAAAGCAAGTTAAGATGAAAGGATACACATTCAAGAGACAGGGAAAGAACAAGTGACAGCATTTTAAATGACCTGTACCAGTACATGCAGCAAAAACCAGAAAAATAAACAGCTACAGAGCATAGCCCCTGATTAATCATACTTTTAGGAGGCTGCAAGTAAAGGTTAAGAAAATTATTATTTCTTTCAATGTGAAGTACTTTTTGCAGAAATGTCAAGTTTTTAATAATCACAGGGGCAGATTGCCTGAGTAACTCTGCTCCTCTCGTGGCTTGCTGCTGTCACAGAGTCCAAATGACAAAGTGTGTAGCCCGAAGACCTAATCCAACTATATTTCGTAACTGTAGTAAAAAGGCTTTACATTTGTCCAACATATTTCATCCAAAGAAAACATTACTACAGCTGGATGCTTTCCAGATTCTGGGTTCAGGCCTACTCCTTTTGACTTAGAAGACAATGCTGTTTGACTCTGGACATGATAAATACTTGACAGCAAGGCTTACGTAACAAGGGAGAAGACGGCTTGGTGCGAGCCTAATGCAATAATCCTTTCCTCCTCCAGGAAAAGTGATGCCTTTTAAGCATCCCTATGGAAAGGGCTCCCCACATGTGAAATGTTAAGAAGCTCTATGTGCTTATATAGAAATGAGAAATGCTGAGGGTGCCTTACTGAAATGGAAGTCTGGGGAGCTTTAAAAACTTGACGTAATGAACTTCAATCAGCTGTGATTGGAGAAACTAGTGTTGGTTCTTTGGTGGAGTTCATGTGGTGACAATTTTGACCCTAAAGTAAGGATTTGAAGGTATGGAGTTTAAACAGATTCATAGAAACAGACGTATAAGAAATTCATATTTTGAAGTTACATAACAGATTTATGTGCATACTTCGTCACAGTGTGGAAATTGCTTTCTGACAGAGGGTAAATTAATCATCCTCTTGTGGATCAATTCAAGTAAATAGGTGCAGAGGAAGGATAATAGGATGACTGTATAAAATGAACTTATTTCATAAGAGGGAACTAACAGCATGACATTTTTCAGCTTGGAAAATTGAAGAATGAGAGAGACTTTCAGTGGGGGAACATGAGGGGGAGAGGAAAGCTGCTCTAGCTAAAGGGTAGTGTTGGCACAAGAACAACTGGGTATCAACTAGCTGCGGGTAAAGTTACATTAGTGATTAGAAGAGCTTTCTAAATGCCAGAGGGGTGAGATATGGGAACAGACTTCCAGTAGGAGTGAACAGGACATTCATTTTGGCAGGATTTGGCCCCATAA
The DNA here is from genome assembly GCA_013396955.1 of Regulus satrapa. Taxonomy (NCBI): domain Eukaryota; kingdom Metazoa; phylum Chordata; class Aves; order Passeriformes; family Regulidae; genus Regulus; species Regulus satrapa. The sequence continues at coordinate 125,322 of VWZN01016109.1, forward strand.
CTTCACATCTCAGCGCTGTCAAATCTGCTGGAAAAGAGTGCAGCAAAGAGAGAAGAAATAAAGTGAGAACGAGGGGCAAATTTGAATTACCTGGCATATTGTCTTGATTTACCCCCAGTCTTAATAAAGTATTAGACTGTACACTCCTTGTGAAATTATTGTACAAAAATGAGCTTTAGAATATCTGCAAAACCAGTTTTAGAATAACTGTTAAACCAGAGTTTAGGCAGACTGATTAATTAATTAGAAGCGGCTTCTTCTTTTCACCAAAAACTTTGAAATTAGTGATTGGCAGTTTATTGAAGTACATAAAGAGTACTAAGCAAATAATAGACCTACTTTGAGTAGCTGTATTTCGTAGGATTCAATAGAAGTGCATGTTTTATTTTCTAAATGTATTTTTATTTCCTAACTTATTCTTTATAGAACAGAAACGAGAGTATTTCTAAAGCAAAAGTCACCTCCCTAGTTAGAAAAGCCCATGGTTATTCAATTATATATGCTTTTTGTGGTGCTGATGTATTAATGGCAATGGTGATTTATTGGAATATAGTTTCACTGTAACTTTTGAGCTACTTTCCTAAGTGATAAAATATTGGAAAAATATAGATTAATGAGAACCTTTGAAATCAGGAATAAATTAGGTACTTGGGTAGAAGTGCTGAAAGGCCTTTCTACAGAGTAAGAAACTCATGGAATTATAATGCAGTTAAGGCTGAGATGGGGAACTGCTTTAAATGTAAATCATGTTTTTATTCTTGTTGATAATATGTTTGGTACAACAAGCACCATCAAGGCTGTTGTAGATACTGGTTCAGGACAAATATTGTGCAATACTGTGGTAATGATGAAACATGAAGTGCTTACCTGTTTGGAAGCAAAGCCTAGGTTTATTTCTGAGAAATGTTGAGTGATGTTGCTAAAAATATAAGAGTTAATGTTAATTATAAGTAAGAAGAATGAGCATAATATGACTTCTTTATTGCAGTGAGGTCATGCATGTGTTGTTTTGGTGTTTCAGGTCGTTCAGCAAACATTTACTGCAGGACTCACAGCAATGTTTTGTGTATCCCTACACCAAATGTTACTGTAGGAAATTGCATGGCTGCTGGATAGCTCACCAAAATTAAATTACATTGTCAGGCAACAGAAAAATTGGTCTCTGATAAAATTAATTTTATTTATGCCTGAAGAGTTATGCTCTGTGATAGTCTGGAGTCTTTCAACATTTATTCTTCAAAAATTCTTATACTTATCTGATTTATTTGATTTCATAGCATTATTACTGAGTTACACCAGAGGTAATCAAACAACTGATTTTCTTGTGGAGTTATGATCAATTTCAAATTATTGTAACTTTAAAGCTAATCTGCCTTTCAAAAAATAGCGTTATTTCAAGCTATTGTAGAAAGAAATGTGTGTTCCTGTTTTTATGATCTTCCCTTCTTCAATGCATAATTCTGAGAGTCATCAGTGAAACTTTGTCATTGATATTATCAGTTGCTGCTGTGAGTAAATGAAAATTCATATTTTGTATTCCCATAAGGTTCTGTCTGAAAAAACCCAAACCCTAAGCTTTCAATTGAGTTAAGATAGCACATAATTTTTCAAGGAGATAACCCAGATTCTTGGTCAACCCAACCAAAACAAAACTAAGCAACTTAGATTATTGGTCAACATGATCAAGATTATTATTGGCCAGCAAGCACATCATACTCTTGCCAGTGTGTTTTTACATTGCACTTTTCCTTCTTCAGCATCTTTCATCTTTTAACTGTACTTCAGGATAAACGAAACACGCAGATTAAAAGCTCTCCACTTTCTGTTCACTGTGTTAATTATGGAGTACACATACCTTCAGTGCTTTGAAGGGCCTTCTTCTGGTGTGTAGCTTTGTTAAACAGGGATCAAAAGATTTAGACTAGCAATGCTATAACCCCCCCAAATAACTGGTTAATAATTGAAAAGGAAATGGTGTTCTAGTTGAATTATCAGGTTTGAAATATACAGTCATGTTGAGAATGGAGGTTCATTCCCTGGCATGTCAGTATGGAATTTAAATGTTCCCAAGTAAGTACATGGTTTGCTGTGGGGCTTTATGATCCTTAAATCATAATATATGTATTAGAAAGAATGAGTGCATGTAGTCCAAGGGGTCATTATATAGAGTCTTGTATTTTACTTCCTCTTTTAGAGTGTGGTGTATATATATTTATAGTGTAAGAACTTTTTTTGTTTCCAGAATATACATATTTTAGGTTATAATTTTTAGTAATGTGTAGGACTTTTGGAGATCAGGAAAATTATAAATATTGTTACATACTCTTCTGTGAGATCACTTTATCACCCTATACAAGGCAGATTTTGTTGCCTGTTTTTTGCTTAAAAACCCAATAAACCCAAAGCAAACCACAAAACCAGCCAAACATAAAAAAGTTCAGATGCTTAAAAAGGATGTGAAGTAAGCCATGTAATATGGCTAAATTTCCCTGAAGGAGGAGGAAGGTGTCAGTTACGATTAATGTGAACAACGTTTATGGCCCTGGAGATGTGACCTCTCGTTACAGTAAATGTGACAGCATGAATTACTTTCAATTACAGTGAACCACACTCAGCTACATTGCTTCTGACACACCTCACTAGGAGGATGCTGCTGTGGTAGCTTTAACCAAAGGAAAAAAAAAAGGGCAAAACTTCTGAGTGCAAATGTGTGTGTCACTTGGGCAGAGCCATTGGGTTCTGACTGTGACGTATTATTGCCTCAGGTTTTACATACTTCTATTACATCATTTGTTATTTCCACTGGCACTTTCAGGTTTGTGCCTTGGGCACAACTGGAGAATATGAAAACCACCTTTTAAATGTGCCGTGTAGAATAAATGGAAATGCAGAATTATTTTGTTTTAAAAAGATGGATTATCCGTTCTATTTTAATCCGATAGTAACCTGCCCCATTAATTGGAACGATAAGTGGGGTCTGCTATCTGTCAATATGTCCAACATTTCCTATTTTGTACAGCGTAACTACCTTTTAATCTTTATTAGCACTATGAATTTATTCATACAAATTAAATATATCATATCACAGGATATTTATCACTTGACAGAAGCAGTTCTTATAATGTCACTACTTTTTCCTTCAAGGTTCAATTATCATGCTTCAGTTTCTACCTCTAAGCTTGCACAAAAAATAAAAGATGCCCAGGGCAGAAGTCAACCTTTCACTTTTGCTATAGAGGAGATGCCATCTATTTCACGCTGTGCTAAGTATTCCATCGAAACACGAGTAAAACAGTGCCTTTGGCAAATCATAAATTAGAAATAGCACTAAGCAAAGGAAATAGCTGTAATTAAAGCATTTTCTTGCACTTTGAGGACTTGATTTGCAAAGTATGGGGCATTTTTTCTGCAGAGATGAAGATCCCCTTTTCAAATTCAAGGGACTGGTGCTGGAATCAGAGTAGAAAACTGGTGACATTGACTTGTCAGTTCACAAAAGGAAACCAAAAATGGTGGTTGCTGACTCCAAAGTGATTCTGAATTAAGCCTGTGTAGTGTAAATTCCTCTCAGTCCTCCTCCCATGTTAAGGACTAATTTTTGGACCTTCATTTTTCCAATATTTTCACTGGCTGTTTAATGTGTAGTAGTGGATTTTGGAAATATTTATAAGCATTTTTGTGGTCATTTAAAAAACCAATATGCAGTATAAACTGACTTCCATATGTCAGCAACTCCCAGGTTATTAAGATTTGTATTTTAGTTCCACTCACTGAAGTAGAATCGAATAATTTTTAGAGCT
>VWZN01016109.1:129262-161831 GCA_013396955.1 Regulus satrapa
GTGTCCAGTTTTGGGCCCCTCATTTCAAAAGGAGATTGAGGCATTGGAGTGTGCCCAGAGAAGAGCAGTGAAGCTGGGGAAGGATCCAGGAAGTCCTACAAAGAGCAGCTGAGGTTGTTTTGTCTGGAGATAAAGGAGGTTTAGGGGTCCTTATCACTCTCTACAACTCCCTTAGAAGAGAATGTTGTTCTCTACCAAATTTCAGGAAAGAGGAAAAGATGAAATGGCCATCTAATTGTGTCAGGAAAGGTTCAGATTAGATATTAGGAAAAATAAAGTCACCAGAAGAGTGGTTTGGCCTCGGAACATGCTACTCAGAAAGGTGGTGGAGTCATCATCTCTCCAAGTGTTCATGATGCATCTGGAAGTGGCACTTGGGGATATGGTTCAGGGGTGGTTACGGTGAGGGTGGGTTCATATTTGAACCAGGTGATCTTGAAGGTATCTTCCAACCTTGATGATGACATGGATGCATGGTTTTAAAATTCTGTACGTGTAGCTGAAAGAGGAAAAAAAAAGGTTTTAGCTCCTGGTCTCTGGGATTTTTGTCTGGTCAAAACATTCTTTTTTTTTCTTGTCTATTTGAAGATAGTAGAGACTTTGGTTCTTTATGGGAGAAAGACTAATTTTTCCGAAGGGGAGGTAATGGCTCTTGTTTCATGTAATTACTTTGAAGAACACTGTAAATGTGCTTTAGGGGATATTCCACTGAAGAGATGGGAGAAAAAAAATCACAGCGACTATGGCATTTTGTATCAGCTGGAAAGCAGTTTTATAGATGGAAGAAAAGCAGGTGTTGGTGTACTCAAACTGTCTTATAGCCATAACAGAAGTGAATTTGAAACAGTGACAGAGCACTTAGGAATTTATAGTTGTGGACAATGAATTCTCTGAAAATCAAAACAGATATTCCAGATAGGGGAATAAATTAAAACAGGCTTAGATGCAGTTCAGATGGGAATAATAACAAAATAATCTTCTTGATCAAGTGTTCTGTGTGGAGAAGTGGAAAATGAAATAAGACATTCAAAACCCAAATACATCTCCTGGGATGTGAAATGGTATGGGAATGAAAGGAAGAAAATGATTTTGCATTGTAACTTAGAGATTACAAAGATGCACTTAGAAGCATTTGCAGAATCTGGACTTGTAATTGTAGCAGGCACTGGAAGGATCCTAAATTATGTTAGCAGCATTCCACAAGATAGAGGAAAAGCTGGTTCATCCATAAAGAAATAAGAAATGTGGCTTTAGGGCAGGCAGACTCATATTTTCCTTTCTGTCAGGAATTGAAGATTTTTATCACTAAGGTTTGATCTGCAGATCAGAGGAAATAAACAAAAATGAAAAGTTGAAAAATGCTTTCAACTTTATTCACGTATATCAGTTGTTTCTACCGTGGCAAGTTTTCCTTATACTTTGGCAGTGGATATCAGTAGTATTCCATGGTTGTCTTTATTTCAATATTGCTGCATTTAGGGTTACTTTGAACACTTTTCTATCATGGTTAGAATGAAGAAAACTGGCAAATTTAGTGGTGGTGCTATTACTAGAAACCAGCTAAATGCTTGAATTTTTAATGAATTTTCTTAAGAGCAAGATCCATCTTGTACCTGAGCACTGCTGAAATTAAGCAGGTGTATCCTGGGTCTTGTTTGTCTGGGTGTATCCTGGACTGCATACAAATTGTTGGTTTAGCTGTGCTATTTTTTTGATTTTTCTTGCAACTCCTCTCTATTTAAAGAGAGCCATTCCACCTTTAAATACCTCTTGTCCGTGAACTCTGGTGTGCAGTGGAGCAAAGGGCTTCTGTTGAACACTCTCATGGCAAAAGAGCACGTTTCCCTTGTGTTTTCCCTACAGATCCTCATTCTGTTTATTATGGAATAACCAGAGCAATCTAACCCTCAGATGTGTGATGAAAATGTTTCTATGGTCTTTTAGCCTCATGTTCCAGTTGAAAGAATATGGAGGGCTTCCCCTTCATAATTATCCAAATACTTAGTGGATACACAGAATAGTAATCTTCCTGCATTTTATTGCTGCAGGGAAATAAAAATTTCTTCAGCCACAGGGTATTTCACAGATCTGGAATTCACGATGAGGTATTCTTTCAAAACAATCTTTTATTAGTGCATTATTTGATTTTTTTTACTGTTAATTAAATTTGTTATTAATGGATACCTCAAGCATTTGGCTCAAAAACTACCACAGGAGAAGGAAACTGCGAAGGAGAACTTGTTCAGCAAATTGAGACAGTCAAGGATAAAGCTGTGCTTTAATGTTTTCATGGCTACTGCAGACCATTCTTCTGTCAGTTTGTATAAATGCCTTTTTTTTTTTGTTTGTTTGTTTTTTTGGGTTTTTTTTTGTTCTTTACATGGTTGTTTTGGGCAGCATCTACCAGGAATATTCTATTCTGCCTTCTCTTTTAGTTGAAAATGTATTTCATCAGCAGCATTGCTGTTGGCATTTCTGTAGTTTAGAACTTGTAGTTCTCTGGCAAGTTGTGTGCTCATAAATAATATAGTCTTTCCAGATTTATTGGAGTGTTTTTTAGTGCAATACTTTGTTTTACCCGTCAGCAAATATATAGATTAAATCAAAGTGTATCTAAGGAGTAAAGAAATTCTTTCTAAAAGAAAGAATTGTGAACAGGTAATCGGGCATGTAGCATGGAATTCTCAGAAAGGCTTTAGGTGTTTCATACTGGAACTTATTTAGCCATCATACCTTCTTTAAGTATAGAATCATCATATCCCCATCATGTATTGCTTTCAGTGTCTTCTGTGTGAAATTGTAGTGCTGATGTTAGGATGTATTAAAAAGAAAGTCAGAACTAAATACAGATTTCTCTGAAGAAATTTCTTATACTAATGTAAAGGTTTTACATTCTCTAGTACTTTTTAAAGCCCTTAAAATTTTTTTAAAATAGTATTTTGATTCTGTAGCCAGTTCTGATAGAGATACCCAATCCTGGTCATGGAAGTTGATCACTCTCCAAGAGCAGAGGGTTGGAGAAAACATTCTTGATGTTGCTGGTTTGCAAGGGGCAATAGTAGACCACAAGTGTAGGACATAGCTCCCAAATTGACCATGGGCCTGGGGCTCTTCCATCTGAAACTTGAGAAGGATGATTAGAAAAATTCCAGTGAAGTAACAGGTCTCCCTTTGTGTTCATCTCAAGATCAGACCAGGACACGGGGTAGGTATAGTGTGTTTGGGTTTTTGAAAGCCTTATTGGTGGGTGTTTGTGAAACCATTTCCACTGTAATAAAAACCAATCAACAACAACAAAAACAAACCAAAAACCCAAAACCTCAAAACCAAATAAATGAAACAAACTCAAACCAAACCCCACTAAACTAAATTATTAAGCTTTGCATAATGCAAGTTCCTACCCTACTAAAGGTATTTAGAAAAACAAACTGTCTTGTCGGGTATGTTCTTAACAAATCATTCTGTAGTTCTTAAACTGACAAAAGCAAAGAGCTGATGGAGTCATATATCTGACAGACTCATTGTGATGAAACTGTTCCATCAGTTTTGTCCAGTTCTTTCATAATGAGAGTGGAAATTAGCTTTGCAACCAGATGAATAAATCAAGGGAAAAAACACCTACTCAAGGAATGTCATTGTTCTGTTTCCTGGCTGACACTACCAGTGCAGAACAGAACTACAGACCCAATCTGTTCTCCATATTGTTTTAATATGTTTTTTGGGTATTTTTTATTTTTTTTTTAAACAGAAAGTCCTTGACATTCTTAAAACACAGCACTGGATTGTTACAGAGCTGTGAATGAATAGCTAACACACAAAAAACCTTACCTGTTTGGTTTTCTACCTTTCTTTTCATTTGGGATGCCATATTCCTTCAGAGCCACTTGGAGAATTGTTGGTTTCCTGGGACAGTCTTGCTTTGGGAAGATCATCTGTAGAAAAGCTGAGAGCAGAGTGACCAGAACTGGTGGGAGCATTTCAGGGTTGTGTTGGTCAATGAAGGGTACATGGGTTGGAAAACCAGGATAAAAATGGATGTTGTAAATCCAGGCTATTGCAGCATCACCAGAGTAATTAAGTTTTTATGGCAGCATTTTAGGAAACATATAAGTGATCTCAATATATGTTTTTGAAGTATGATTAGCAAAAAGATATGGGAAGAGCTCATGGAAGAGTATTTTAAATGCAGGTTTTTTTCATCTGTTTCATTGTGAAATATCAAAATAATTGGTGAGTAGTTTTGGTCTGTAGTTTTTTTCTTATAAGGAAAAAGAATTTATTGTAGCTTTGAGGTTTTTTTTTAATGTACCTTGCTCTAAATTTAGTAGAGGATTTAATGCTGTCAGTGCTCCTGTCTGTTTTTTACTTGTGGGTTTCTGCATGGTCAGAATAAATTTACAAGGATTACAAAATTCTCTTGGTTTTTAAACTTTCAGAATTTGAATATGTTCACTAAGCTGTCTGAGACCTACTGATATTCTCATACCCTGGTTTCTGGCCAAAGCCTGGTGTCTCATAAATAAATAAAATGAATAGTAGGTATCAAAATATATTTAACATTAATGCTGTTTTATGACTGGATGTAGGTTTAATTCATCACTTGACACTGATTCTATTCAACTATGTGAGGGTAATGATGAGGCCATGTGCCAGCATACACAAATAATCTCTGCTATTTATTGTGCTGGCCTTGTTTTCCTGAAGATCACCAGTTACATGGGGGCAGAAAGACACCCAAGTAAATTGGATTTCTTTTCCAGCTATGTTCTTCCCGCTTTCATTTGTGCAATTCTTTGGAATCCTGTGCTCAGTCTTCAAGTGGGTTTAGGACTGAAGCTCACGTGTCACTGCCTGCTGGCATTTCTGCAACTTGCCTTGCACACCTCGCAGGAACGCAGTCATTGCCAAGTGATTGGTTCATGGGCCCTTTCTTGAGGATTTTTTTGGAGATGGTCAATTTGCAGGAATTCACTTTTGCTTTTGGTTATTTATGGTCAAGTTTTCACAATCACACGGTTTGCCTCATTTCTTCACAACAACCTGGAGCAGAAGGGCTGTCTGTGCCTCTGTGAGGGTGTGCAAGGCAGTGCCAGTGGTGGATTTGATAATGGGCACACAGGGTGGGTGTCTGTTGTTTTCCCCAGCTGTTGCTCAGCAAAGGTTTGCATTACCTGTCTCAGACCAGAGCTCTGCCTACGTATAACAGAGGAAAAAACAGACAAAGGGGTTGGATTTTTTTCTATTTATGAACAGAAAATACTTACTTAATGTGTACTAAATAGAATTTTTACACTAGTAAAACCAATGTTTTGCTCCACATAGATGCCTGTAATCTCTATGAAAAACTGTAATTTGGATCCAATATTTTTCTCTGTACAGATACTTATTTACAGAATAGGGGTGTTTACCTCTCCATTTTTTGTGGTACAACATAAAGTGCAAAATATGTGATTAAGAATATGAGAAGCAATCACACTCAAAGATGAAATGCAGGTCTATAATGCATTTAGAGGAAGTGATTGCGGGAAGTAATGAAAAAAGTAATTGGTGTTAAATATGCTTTGCTTATTCATTAACCTCTGGCTGCCAGAACCTGTCAGATGAAAGTAAAACTAGAACTGTCTTTGAAGCTTGAGGTACTACTTCAGTGATGTAAGTTATTCAAATGCTCCTTCACACCACACTGATAAAAAGGGACTTCAAGAAAGTTGCAGTAAATTTTAATTACACCTCGGCATACAGCTTGCACATCCACTTTGTTTCTTTGCTGTGCTTAGTACTGGAGACGTTCTTATTGCTCCTTCTGTTCCTGCAAACACAAATGCCTGCTCGGGATCTGGAGGATGCAACTCTTGTTAACTGTGACCAGACCATGGGATTGCGAATCCTCAGTTCAAAAAAGATGAAAGGATTTTGTGCTCTCTTTGAAAATAGTAAAAATTTTGTGAGATTGGTTGCTTGGCAGTGGTACTGGGAATGTGACATCGTGTTCATTTAGTATAGAACAGGTGTAAGAATGTTGTTGCTGGGTAACACATACTTATTTCTACTCCTAAGTGTGGAGTTTGTACTTGGTGTTGACTTTCAAGTATCAGCCTTGCCATCAGATGCCCCAGCCCGAAATGCCAGAGCATCTGGAACTGCAGTAATGTGATGGTGTCCTATAAAGCCCCTCGAAAGACCGGAGATGTTTCTGGGCCTAATGCCAAATTCCTGCCCAATCTTGCCCTGGATTTTACATGTATTTAATGTATTCCAGCATAAAAGGTCTCATGTACATGAAACGTGCACTCAAAGTATGGAAACAAAGTCTCTTGCCTGGGTCTATATTGAAGGAGTATAATGTTGTGTACATCACTGTATTTTCTGAAGCAAAGCTGCACTTACAAGGACAGTAATGCAGACATCTGACAAACTAGAGAGCAGTGGTTGTATTTCCTCCAGAGGGTCAGGACTGATGAAGATGGTGAAATGTGATTTAATTGCATTGATCAGAACACAAATCCTTAAAAAATGTCTTTCAAAGTCGCCTTCCTTGTTTGTTCTTAGGTATCTAAAGGCACTGTTAAGCCAATAGTTATCACCAAATTGTTGAGTGATAAATATTTCCAAGTCTAATAAACAGAGAACAATTTCCATGATCTTGGTAGTACTTTACTTTGTTTCTCCTTTTAAGGTTGATGAAATAAGGAAAGTATAGAGATTTCTTTTTGCTGGGTGTATGGATTCAATTTGTTTCATTTTTTGTATTGGGAAAGTGCTGTAACCCTTTCTCATGTGTGAGGATAAATAGGTTTATAGGTTTACTTTCCTTCTTAAAAATTGTTACTGTGCAGCATATCACAGATGATTTTTAGAGGAATAAAGGTATACAAAGTGAAAATTTAAATAATTATATTTTAAAATTCAAAACTCAAGTTACTCTTCTGTCTTACAGATTGAGTGCTTTTCCAGTGCCAGAACTTGAAAAAATGGCTGATTGTCAAAAAGATATATGGCTTTATATGTGTTGTCAAAACATCAGTCATACAACTTATTAAAGAGCATCTGAATTTTCTTTTTTTTTTAATCCCTGAATCAATAATCTCAAAGTATTTTATGTTGTGTCTAAATTTCAGAAAGTTGATCAGTCTGCTTAACTTGCTTAAATTGAGTCCCTTTATCTGCTAAGCAGTTTTTACTCTGGTGCATGGTAGTCTGGATGCAAAAATTGCTTTTCCTAATTTAAAAAATAATTCCTATCTCTGATGCCAAGGGAATAGAAATTTTAATATAGTAAGACTTAATTACATAGCATAATAGATTTAGGTTTTGCAAATTAATGACTTACTATATTGAACCAGTTATCTTGTGAAACATCTTAACGTAAATGCAGAATTTTGGTGTGTCACCTTCTGACATGTAACAGTAGCTTTGCATATTTCTTTCAGAGATTTTGAAAATATGAAGATAATAAATGATGACTAATGTACACCATCTGGCTAGGGTGGGGGGAAAAAAGATTTCCTGAGCAACAGGGTTTCTGCTAAGCTGATTTACTTAAAATAAGAAAGCAAATGGTGTAGATTTTTTTTCCTTTTTTTTTTTTTTTTTTTTTTTTTTTTTTTTTTTTTTTTTTTTTTTTTTGGGGAAAATGATGTTCTAATGATTCCACCTAAACTCATAGGGTAATGGTAGCTTTTGTTTTATGCTCCATGATCAATATCAAAGGCCAACTCCATGGATTCCATGAGAAAAGCAGTTTATCTTATCAGTCCTGTTGCATCATATATTTAGAAAAAGATTGCTGAGACTTGAAGATTTCGAGCAGCATTAACAGAAGTGTCAGACAGCCTTGCTGGAATCAGCTGCCTGTAAGGAGAGATGACCTAGCTTTATCAAATCAGTGAACAAACAACTATTAATCTATACAGCCTCAGGATTAGATCCTTCACAACGCAGACATATTGTGCTTCATATCTTCTTTAGGTTTACAGCTGTCACTTTTTTTTTCTGCTAATTTTATGATGCAGTGTAGAAAGAAATGCAATAATAGATATTAGAAATTATGTGCAAATTCAGCTTTAATCTCTGCAGTTTCTTACAACCAAAACTGCCTTCTTGCTTTCTTTTAATAGAGATTTTCTTTTGTAAGCACTCAATACTACTCTTAGGTATTTCCTTACAATTTTGTTTAGTTGTCTTCTTTTTTAGGGTTCCTACTTCCATTTTGAATGAAATTAGGTGTTCATTTAAAGATATAAAAACTAATTTGAACAAAATATGATTTCTTCTCTGTGGAGGAAAAGAGAGCAGATAAATGTGAGCATCATATCCTGCTAAAACTGCAACCTTGAGTCTTTGTTTTGAATTTCTCTTTTACATTTTAGTTTAATTTTCCCAAACCAACCCTGCCTCTACAACTCTTTCATTAATACAAAAAAATCAAATGTTATTTACTCTTGAGTAGTGGTTGCTTAAACTCTGAATGTACAAGATGATGTGTGGCCTACAGATGCATCAGGGCTGCAGAGGCAAAAATTGATGTCCATAGTGACCAGCAAGAAATTATCCAAGTGTGAGAAGAGACCTCCAGAAGCTTCCTGAGGGTGAGCAGGTTGTTAACTCTGCAGTTTGTGTGAGAACATCTGCTGGCTGCCTCCTTATTAAAGAGCCAAACAGTCTGTAAAGGAAGCACAGCCTGTACTTTGACTGTTGTTAACTACGGGGCCAAGTCATTCATCTGGCCTCCGTTGAAGACACAGGTTCCAAAATAAATAAATAAATAAACAGAGTGGGTGAGAGCATGAAAGGGGGAAAAGCAGAAAGGGAGGAAGAATGAAACATTGAAGATCTGGAACTTGTCTGATTTAAATAAGCACATATTTAACTTAGTGCCCACTGTGACTTCCAGGTCCTTTCTCTGCCCATATTGGTGTGGGCTCATTTAACCCAAGGTGCAGCACTTCCCATTTTTCTTTGCTGAGATTCATGTGGCTTCTGTCAGTGCAGCTGTCAAGCTTTCTTTAGTCCATCTGCAAAGTGACACAAGCTGACCTTAAGCCCACTGGTGGGTTTAAAAATGAGGTTGTCCTACATTCCATATGGCTCTAATGAAATGTTTGCAATCCTGTATAGGAAGTAAGAAATGCTCCAGCTTCCATAAAAGAAGTGAGATAAGCAGGACTGAGACCAATATTATTTTTCAAGGATGGGTGGTAGATGATAGGGCCAGAGTTATTTGGATTTGAGCTGTCCCATTAAAATGAGCTGCAAGGCTATAGTGACAATTAACAAAGTTGTATAAATTTGGCAGTGGGGCTGGTGTTTAGCCCAGAGGGCACAAAAGCATTGGGACATTTTCTGAAGGGGAGCAGTGAAGAGCAAAGATGGGTTTTAGGATGGAAGTGGTACTTTAATGGATGGAGTTAAATTACATGGTTGCCTATAAAACAGGATGGTGGACATAGGAACCCATGAGGTTGTTTTGGCTCAGAAGGTCCCATCCAGTCCTGGATCCTGTATTCCTTTTAAATAAAGAAGCTGCTGAAGTTTGGCATGTATGAAGCACATCTATCTTGTCTCACTTTTCCTTTCACTACTATGATTTTGGTATTTATTTTGCCCATGGTAAATGACAGCCATAATATTTTTGTCTTCATTATGTTTTCCTACATTATTTATCTTCCTATAAACAAGCTGCAAATTTAGTTGTATGCAGGGTGACAGAAATAGCTGCTATTGTGGAACATGTACGTGGTAGGATTTGTTGTATTTAAGCAGTTCTGAGTGTGTTTCTCAGGAATGCTGACAATTCATATTCCTGTAATCTCTGTGGTGCTTTCTAGCCGAGGAGATCTGATGGATTTTGGGGCACAAGACATTCACGTTTCTTGTGTGAGGTCACTTCACTCTTGTTATCTAGCAACTGTCCTTGTTAATTGGTGATGAGTCGATGGGTAAGTGGAAGGGACAATTTTGAAAGAGGTATTAAGGATTTTGAGGAGAAGCAGGATGTCCATTGGTTTCACTGGGCTGGAAGATTTCCCCAAAAATGGAAAGTAGCTGAGGAGCCTTGGATGAAGCTCCATAATGTTTATAAAGTGTACTCAAAAGAGGGGAAAAAGGCAGGGGTATAGGGCTGAGCTGAGCAGGAGATGAGTTTCAGGAATCCCTGCTTTGCAGCAATAGAGCCTTACCTGCCAGAGTGATCCCAGGGTGCTGCTTGTTGCAGGTAAGGGTCTGGAGAGGAGTTTATCGATGAGCCTGTGCCTCTGTTAAATCACCAGCGTCAGATTTAACTGGATGTACCACATTGTACACATAGCCAGCCTAAGTGGCCTTTTTGGCAGGAGAAGAAATCTAGCTGCCCAAATTAAAGATTTGCACTTAAGAATATCAAGATCTTTGTTTAAGTGGAAAATGATTAAGGTTTGGATTTTCCTTTGGCTGTGCATGCAAGTGCCAAGCTGTATGACAAATAAAGAATGTGTATTTTTGTGTGTAACAAATAAGGATAATGTATTTTTGTGTGTAACATTGGTGTTCCATTTGAGCAATAATAGATGGTAATCCTGACTGAGCAGTTACAGTCATGTAATTAAACTTGAACATTAAAAATGAGCAACATCATGTGTTCCTGAACAAGTTTAAAAATGAACATGCTCATTGTGCCTCGTATTCTTGGCTGTAGTATTTGAGTAGCAACAGATAACTAAACAAAATGTTATAGAAAATAATGAACTTTTCATGTCTGAAGGTCAAAACCGTGGAGTTGTTAACTGTTCAGTTTTGATTGTGGTGACTTCAATTTACCAAGTTAAACATGCTAATAATATTTGGAGGTTTCTTCTTCCTATAGTATCTAGTTAGCTAGGAACAGATATTCAGTATAGAGCTCTGAAATAAGAATTTTGGTAAAATGCAGAAATGTATAACATTTTTTTAAAAACCCATTAAATCTGATGTTGAAGTTTCAATGATATGAGGTGGAAGTACAGTACCTTAAAATGTCTTCAAACATAAAGGGGTATTTTAAAGAAATTCTGATGACATGGAAGGGAGATAAGTCAGTGCAAGCTTCCATATCAAGATTAAAAAGTTGTAAAACAATGTAAAATTAAATGTTAAACGATTGAAATATTTTAAATTGTGAAATAAAGTGTACCACTGCTAACTTTCCAGGGATTTTTCCAGGGCTCTGTTGTACAGCATTTTCTGGTTACAACGAATTCAGAGAATTCCATTGACCTGGATGGGACTCTTTGCTTAAGCAAAAGTACAACAGTATGTTTCCATGTTTGCAGAAACAACTTTTTCCCCCACCCCTCTCACAGAAGGTGAAAACAAGAAAATCTCATGCAATTCTTTAATTATAACCTTGTCAGTACAGTTATCCTTAAGCGTTATGCAATTAAAACCTGTGAAATAAACTGCCGTGAAGGTATTTCCTCAGCCCTGATCAGTGCCCACTTGTTGCAAACTGTCAATAGTAAAAAGATTTATTATATTAATTGTCTTTCATTATATTGTTTTTGTCTTCCACAGGAAAAAGTAGAATATGCCTTCCTGATAATTTTTACAGTTGAAACGTTTTTGAAGATTATAGCATATGGATTATTATTACACCCCAATGCATATGTTAGAAATGGATGGAATTTATTGGATTTTGTAATAGTAATAGTAGGGTAAGTAGCTTATCTTCCATTATACAAATATTTAAAGTTTTCTTTACAGTGAGGTATGTATAGGCATGTTTGAATGTGAGTAGCAACCTATGCTGAGTTTTTATTTCTTTGGAGTAAAAGAATTAACTGAATGAAAAAAATTTAAGAAGTTCTAAAATTTTCAGCACTGTCTGTGGCTATAGAGACTGCATTGCATTTATTGTAGAAGTTCCCAGGGAATTCTTAATTCTGCTGGAGATTTCCAGAGGTGTGTTTTTGTTGTTGTTTTTTTTTTGTTGTTTTTTTTTTTTTTTTTTTTTTTNNTTTTTTTTTTTTTTTTAAGAAACTTTTCCATCTGATTTTTTTCAATGTAAACTCTTGGTGTCTTTTTATAAGTTGATCTCTTAAGGGCCACATATTCTTATTTAATATATTTGTTTAACTCTTCACTGCAGTTATGTGGAGTTCCTGTTTCACAAATACCTCTGGAACGACCCACACGTTTCAAAGTAGAGAAGAGTGGTTGGGGAGGCAGAATTAACAGTGATTCCATGATATTCCCAAAATCTGAGTTGTACTGGGTGCCACATGTGAGGCCCCAGATACAGATACGATTTTGATTTGCCTCTGGTAGAATGCATGTTAAAAAAAGCCTTTTTTTTCTTTATCTTGTGCACCTTGCTGTACCAGGAAACCTTGGAGAGTTTGTTCTTTGCTCTAGAGAAGGGACTGCTGGGGCCTTATGCAGGTTCAGAAGAGTGGAACTCACACTATGCATGTGCTCATTGATAAACTGATTTTTGTGTCAGCAGCTCTGTCAGTGGTTGTGCTACTTCATTAAATCCTACCTTCAGCTATCAAGGGAATTAATCTTGAGATGTATATTCACCAGTTTCCTAAATGTTGTGAACATTATGTTAAACTGTTTAACCAGTACTGTAAATTTTATTTGCTAAAAGTGTGTATTGTCTAGAACACAGACAACATTATCCAGGTATAACTTTGTATGTTGAAGCAAACATGACCTTGGCTTGAAGCATGCAATTCTAATTTCATTTTTAAAGTCAAACCATTTTAAGGGTTGCCTGTAATTGAAAGAATCCCAGGAATCAGTGTGTCTGATGCTTTTAAGTTGTCAATGCATTAAGGGAAAGAAAGAGATGCTAAATAAAGGAATTTGAGGAAGTACTGTGAATAGAAGATTGCCTGATTTGGAATTATTTGATTATAAGATACTCGATGTTGCTGAGAAGGTTGTATTTGGGCCAGTCCTTTGGCATGCAGGCAGTTTTGGTCCAGGACTAAAATTTATGTATAAATAGATCCTTCATCAGGTCAGGTCATTCTCAACAGATTGGTCTCTGTGCCTGAAGGGGAAGCTTGGTGGGCAGGTTGGGGACTGTCACACACGAGCTCTGCTCCCTTGCCAAGTAGTCACTTGAATAGACCTCTTCCCTTTTGTCAAGTGACCACGGAGTTACAGTAACCCTGGAGCAGTCTAATTAACATGACCTCTATCTTTGGCTTTGTCCTAAATACATGATAACTAAAAAATTTTCCA
The DNA here is from genome assembly GCA_013396955.1 of Regulus satrapa. Taxonomy (NCBI): domain Eukaryota; kingdom Metazoa; phylum Chordata; class Aves; order Passeriformes; family Regulidae; genus Regulus; species Regulus satrapa. The sequence continues at coordinate 142,469 of VWZN01016109.1, forward strand.
CTAATTCCTAAAACACTTATTATTGGAGGCTAAATGTAGTTAGGTCAAATGCTCACACCGAATTTGTTGAAAATACAAATTAAAGAAGGACTATGTCTTGTCAAATGCCTAAAATATCACACTAAGAATAAGTTGTCATTCAAATCCAAAAGTTTGGAAAATAAATTCTTGTGCAGGTTGCCATCAGCCTTACCTGTAAGGCAAGGTGGACCTTCCCTAACCTGTCATACATTGACAGAACTGTGACCAATGTTTTTGTTCTCTCAGTAAGAACACAACCTGCATGATTAAGCAAGCTCGAGTCCCATTTATTTAATTAATACGTAAAAGCCCAGTGAAAAATTGATTTTCATATGTAACCCAAGGTGGATATGGAATCACTTTTGGACCTGATTCTATTTGACTAGCTTCAATGGGAAATTTCATTAGGTATTCTAATAGCTTTGAAAGAGCTGCCATGCTCTCCTATATTGAATGTATTGAAATTTGCTTTCTCAGCAGAAACTGTAGCAGCCCAATTGCATTAATCTTAATTATACCTAAAGAAATCTCTATGAGCAAAAAGGAAACATATCTAGAGATGTTTGAAAAATCAAATCTTAATTGAACCTGTAAGCTTTGGTAAACTGTAGAGGAATATGAACATAAATTTCAATAAAGATCAATATTTTTATACCTTAATGGCTTTTTAGAAATGACATATGTACTGGTTTCAGCTGGACAATACAAAATTCCAGAGTTGCAGACAGAGCTGTGAATGTGGTGCTTTCTACTGTTTGTCACTTCTCTCTGTAACCCACTGGAGTACAAATTACTTAGAGTAGTCTAATTACATGCATGGTCTTTCATGTAATTCCCATTGTTTTCTGTGAAAGAATAAGGTCCCAGCAGAGAAAGCTTTCATAGCACCTGCCTGTGCCCTTTAATTTTCTGAGTGTTGTATGAACTGACAGGCTGAAAGGTTCTCTGAATTCAGGACTTGATTCAGAAGCCTTTTTAATGTCTGTCTTCAGAGCACAAGCAGTCACTCATGGAGGCGTTCGTTTCCCTGCAATTACACTTCTATTAAATTCCAGGGCTGAATCAGGACCTGCTATCCAACATCTGCATTTGGTGTAACAGTGTGTGGGCTGCTGATGTTCCTTGCAACATCTGTGGAGTCTTTGGGGCTGAGTTTTCTCTGGAGCAGAATGAAGCAGTCTAGGCATGGGTATTGACTGATGTGGGTCAACTGCTTCCTGGGGAAGGGTAAAGCCTTCAATAATCTCGTTTAGGCAGCCTATTAAATAATGAATGATTCTGAGCAACTATCCAGTGTGACGGAGTTCTTAACCAGAGTTGTGAAGACTTTTCATGGCCAAAATAAACCCTGGGCATTTCAGGCATCCTTTACAAATGTGAGGCATTTCTCATGATTGCAAGACTCTTATTAACTTGATAATCCTTTAAGAAGTGCAGCTCTGCAGCTATTGAATTACAGACTCTGTGCGAAGGATAGCACAGTTTGTGGGGTCTAGAAACCCATGCATCTGAGATGGAGCTCCGAACTAAAATAAACCTAAGATTAATTTGGATTTCAAGAATGTGCATCACTTTAAATTGCTGCTAAAAGGGGGAAAGCAAAATAAGTCTTGTCTTGCAAACTGTTCTAATTAATGACTAATTCATCTCTGCAGGGAAAAAGTACAATATAATAACTGAGCCATCTGGGAATATATTTTTTTTCTCAGAGGTATTATGTGTAAGAAACAAATCCTTTTGGTGTTATTAAATGGTGAACTCTAATTATTTTTAAAATATTCTGTTTCGACTGACTGTATATAGAATGTTGTGCTGCTGTGCCACTTGGAGTTCATATATTCCACCAAAATTAAACCAGATGGTTTTAGTTATTATCTATTTCTTATTCTAAAGGGAAGATTAATTCTCCAAATGTTAAAGCTAAAATGTTTGAACAAAAGTGGCAAAGTAGCTTCATTTATTTAAAAATAGCAAACTGTGTATATAAGCTGAGTGTTAAATTATTGGAAACTGTGATCCTCATTCTCTAGAGGGATTATAAAGTCTTGCACTTCATAGCTCTGTCTGTCATGATTTAATGTGTAAATATACCTCTCAATTTGACATCTGAACAGCTTTGCAGAATGATCTGCAGTTCAACTCATTTCCAAAGTTATATCTTTAACTGTGTGGTAAATGGAAAGCACTGACTTTACCTTTCCTCTCATTTTCTAGCTTATTTAGTGTAATATTGGAACAATTAACCAAAGAAACAGACGGTGGCAGCCACTCGGGTGGCAAACCTGGTGGCTTTGATGTCAAAGCCCTAAGAGCCTTTCGTGTACTGCGACCTCTCCGACTTGTATCAGGAGTGCCCAGTAAGCTCTGCTCTCTTTATTTCCATTGCAGTCAGGAATGGGGCTGCTCTGACTGCTGAACTGTCTTTTTCCCAGACACTAGAGAAATGAGATGGGATAAAGCTGAGGTTTTGTTATCTGGCCATGTATATGAAGTGAATTTCAAGATGGGTGATACCCGATTTCAAGGGTTGTGAGTTCAGTCAGTGTAAGATCTCCTTACACAGTTCAATAAGCAGATGGAATACACTTCCTTTTTAGAAGCTTTATATAAAAGTAAATTACATGTTAAAGTGAAAATACATCAGAAAATAAAATAGAGGGTTGTTTGGGGTTTTTTTTCCCTAAACCCCTGCATCTGAAAGTGTAGGTGGTCCTAAAATAGTTTATATGTTGATAAGTGTATGCCAGAGCATATTACACATTTCATGTCTCCTGCCCCCTCCAATGCACATGAATGCCTTCTGTTTATCTCAGCAGAGCTAACAGATAAATTAGGAAACTTAAAAAGTAGCACAATATTGTCTGAGAAAGAAATTGAATTTTGTGATATTTGCTGTTTTCTTTTAATGCTTGATTAATTATTGAAGCCATTTGGGCTAGATGAGGTTCACAACTTCCAGTTCAGCTCTTTCCAAGGCATTCAAAGGGAGAAAGCCAGTTCTGTGTTTATTGTATCGTGGACTGTTACACAGAGAAGACTGAGTTTTGGCAAAAGGGCTTCAGCGAGTACAGAAGCAGTCCTGTGAAATGTCAGAGAGGAAGCCTATCAAGTCAGAAAAGAGACATATTTTATTCTTATTGGTACTGTGGCAGCTTCATTATTCTGGGATTAGCTCATTTTGGTAAATCCCAAAGTTGGATAAATGTTTAATTGAAAAAAAAATAGAGCAGCTTTGAAAAAGATAAATGATGAAAGAATAAGTTTGTTCAGATTAAAAATGTGTTTTCCCAGTTAGCTGTATTTTTCTCCCCAGAGTAAGAAGACAGCTCTAAAATTAGCTGAGTCCACATTTTTTCAGAACTTGCCACAGAGTTTTTGTTTTAGCACTGAACATCTTAAAGGTCACATAAAATGACCTACAGGCACACACTGACTACCTGCCCTTTCTTTATAAAAGCACCCACAGATTCTTGGGAATTTCATTAATTTCAAGCACTGATTACTATGATATAAACTTTAATAACAGAGGAACTAATTAGATAGAAAGTTTTAGATTCTTACAAAGATTTTTGTGTCAGTATAATTTTGTTTTTCTGGGTAATAGATGTTGTAAAAAAATCTGATTATTTCTGCATGTCTGTATCATCAAGTGTGTGCATCATAATGTGTAATTATATAACATTTGATAGAGTAAGACATAGAAATATGAATCATATCTTGTATCCTGTTTGTTTTTGTTTTGTTTTGTTTTTTAGGTTTACAAGTTGTCCTGAACTCCATTATAAAAGCCATGGTCCCCCTCCTCCATATTGCCCTTTTGGTATTGTTTGTAATCATAATCTATGCTATTATAGGATTGGAACTTTTTATTGGAAAAATGCACAAATCTTGTTTTCTTATTGATTCAGGTAAGTCATTAAACTGTTGATTAAAATAAGAGTTTGATGATGATTTCTTTCAAATCTGTGGGATTTCAGTTTGAAATAGAACTAGGGGCCAAAGCACTAAAGCTGTAGTAACCTCAGTTTATACTAGTTCACAATTTTAGGGATAGTGCATTAACTGTAGAAAAACCCCAACACCAAAGGCAGCAAAAAAATCAAACTGGTTAGAGACTAGACCCTGCTCTGAAAGGGTTTTCATTTCTGGTATGTGTAGCTGAAATATCAGTAGTGAAGACAATAAGAGTGACTACCTACCTATAAGGGACACATCCAGATTGTGGCAGTGTGGTGAGGAGTGCAGTTCTGAAATGAGTGAAGGAACAAACCAGTGCCCTTCCATCTTGGTGAAATAATGGAAGTGTGTGTTGTGGGAGACCTTTGGAGGAGTGAAGCCATCTTACCTGGTGGCTAAGGGTGCTTTTCTTTCATCTAAGTAAGGAAGATCACTCTGTATAGGAATTAGATCAATTTTTTCTTGGTGGTCCATGTGTTGGTGTGAAGTGCCATGAAGTGAAGTAGCATCAATGAAGGAGGAAAAAAAAATCAGCATGAGGATTTTCTAAGAAATTGTGTGTTATTACACTGTTCTTCTTTCCACTGCTTTATTATTTTTATTAACCTATTTTTGAGGTCGTAAGGCCCAGATCTGAGAGACTAAAACCTCCAAAGCTCCCATGCCTTGGCCTTTCTCGGCTTGAAATCTGGATTTATCTCACAACAGCGTTGATATTGCTCATGTGAAGGGGTAACTCATGAAAACTTCAAGACTCAGAGTTGTGTTTTTTTGGGGTCCCTTTGCAGATATCCTAGTTGAAGACGATCCAGCACCTTGTGCATTCTCAGGGAACGGCCGTCAGTGTGTCATGAACGGCACCGAATGTAAGGGCGGATGGGTTGGGCCCAACGGCGGCATCACCAACTTCGACAACTTTGCGTTTGCCATGCTGACCGTGTTCCAGTGTATCACCATGGAAGGGTGGACTGATGTGTTGTACTGGGTAAGTTCATGAAGCACTCCGCTTCGTTTGCTTCTAAACAAGTTTCTCTGTTCCAGTGGGGATTGAGCTGTTTCGCAGTACCGTCCGTGGGAAGTCTTGGTGAGTTTTGCAGGGGACGAGCTCGGCTGCATATGTGTTTCAGTCACAGGTTGTTACTGGATTCCTCGGGCTAAAAGGACATTTTAGAAACAAATTTATTCATTGCTTATTTGAGAGTTTTTTTTGCCTATTCAATTTGGATAAATGTAAAATTACATTTATGTCCTTTGGACTAGCATTTTTTTGTGTGAGCCTACATATATTAAGTATGTCTTCACTGATTAGGCTTAAGAGCTCTTTCTTTGCAGTATTTGTGCAGATTTTCTCACAATGTTAACATAAATTAGAACAAAGCAAGCTCTCAACTGACACTGCTTGCCATGGGGACTGAAAATCATGTTAACCATTCAGAAACTACAAATTTACAGGAGCTGTGGCCCTGGCATCATCTCCATGAAAGCAGCAAAAGGTATTCAGAAACCTAACTGTGTAAATCTTCACCTTTAAATGCTCCTTTGGTGTAAGGTATGGTCCTTCCAGAGTCTTGCAACATCAACAGTCAGCTGGACACAGACTGGGAAACTGAAGAATGGAGGAAAATGAACATACAGATTTTTAAAGGAATAGAGTCACCTAAAACCACAGAGAAACATTTCTCTGCTTAACCCCATTCCACTCCAAGTGGCATGACATTGTTTTGTGGATCTTGGAGTATCTCAATATCTGATGTGAGTGTTTTGTCCAAGGCCATTCAGAAGTCTGTGACAGAACCTCCCACGGGTGCTGAACATCAGTGAGAATATTCTGTACTACTTGGTACTCAGCAGTAAGTCTTTGCAGCTATTAGGACCTTATTAAAGACCACAATCCTAACAGTTCCAACTTTAGAAAATATGTAGGGAAGAAGAAAAGTGATTACTGGTAAGGATCACTGCTAGCAAGCTGTTAAAAAGGGTTGAGTTATCTCAAGGAGTATCTTAGTGGAACTTTAGGTGTTGTTGCTGAGAGCAGCTCACTTTGTGAGTTTGCTCAAGTTTGTCTGGCCAAGTGAGATTATTTACTAATAGCGCATCTGTTGTGGAGTACTGGATGTGTTTAAGAATGTGCTATTACCCAGTGAATGACCACATGATTTTATTGGTAATTTGTTGCAAATCAAGGTGAAATAAACTGTTGCTAAAACATGTAACACAGAGTGTTACACAGATAAAGTCTGTGTTACTGAAGTATGGGATATGGACACATTTTTAAGAGAATATAACTCTTGAAGATAATTAAGATGGTAAAATGGCATTCTTTTAGGACTGAAAGACAAAATGAAAGGTGACTGTGAATATCTTCTTTCATTGCCATCAGTTACAAAACTGGCTAGAAACACACAAACCTTCAACACTGAGTAACAGTCATGCATGGCTACATATGGGCTATTGCATGGTTTCCCACTGTAAAGGTTTTTCAGTTCCTTGGAGTTTGCACTCCAGCTCTCCCTAATCTTCTAGGAGACTGAGTGGAATGCAGAATGCAGAATTAGTGTATGCTTTATGGTTTGTATTCATGGTGATGTCAATTATTTGAATTCTTCCTGGAAAGGGAAGGTGTGTCATGGTTATCTGAAAAAAAAAAAAAAATTACAGCACTAGTATCTTTTGAGGCAAAAGTATTCAGGATAGATTATACATTATTACATTATATACATTTCCGGAGCTGATAATTCCTCCAACTTTTTTAAAAAGAAAGGTATTATGAAAGCTTTGGAGAGTTGCTGTGTTTAGGATACAATTGTTACAAAATATATAGAAACAATTTTAATGTCTCAGGATGAAACATTTTTTCCTCTGGGATTTAATGCCCTAATTAATCTGCTGGCCTTTTGAAATTTTTTCAGAGTCTCCAATGACAGCAGAAAAAGGAATATAAGAAAAACAGGATGTTGAATATTTTCATGATCAGACAAAATGAAAAGTGTAAAAAAGTTATAAATAATTGAAAACTACATGAGGTGTTTTTACTTCTTTCTCTATAAGAAGTTTCCAGTGTATTTACAGAATGTATTTACAGGTACACAGGTGTAATTTTTCATTTTATTACAAATGATACTGGGATTATTAGACAGTGAAGCAAATATTTACTGACCTAGTGAAATATAATCAAAACCAGGTTTTCAGGTGGCTTTGGAGTTGATCTTAATTGATGCCTATGTAATTAAATTGTAGAGTCAGACTCTTTCAGTCTTATAGACCAACAAGTTGCCAACTGAAATTACTTGCTGAGGACAAGAGGAATGACAATTTATATGTTTTAATTTTATCACTGGATCAAGCTGAGGTAGATTTAGCTAAAATTCGGAAAAGATTTTACTTCATTTGAAGATTGTAAAAGCATTAGGGGGATTCCCAGTTGTAATAAAAGAATCTGAGGAAGCCATTTTAGCTCGATGTGCATGGGGTTTGTCAGCTGCTTTTTACTTTGAACTGTTATTAATGCACAGACTGAATGAGTCTGGTACAAAACAAATAAAACCAAACCCACAAATATTAGAAATGGCACAATATTCTCATTTTTCATTCGGTCACTGTGTGAGCAGTGAAATAAACTTATGTAGGTTTCTCTTGCTAGCTAGCAGGTGTAACGTGAGTGGGTGAAATCTGTGCAATATTTTGCATGGTGTTAAGTGGCGTTCTGTCAGCGAGGATGACAGCTGAAAATGACAGCTTCCAACGGCACTCACTGGCACAGCTCGTTATCACCTGGTTAATGACAGGAAACTTGCTTTGAAAATTCTCCAAGCACCAGTTACCATTTCTCTCTCATGAATATCAGCTGTGAGTCGAGGCCTTAATTCTGCTGCTGCTGGGCACCCTTCAGGTCGTGGTGACTCACGTGGGCATCCTGCTGCTCGCCAGTGTGCATCCCAATCCCACATCCTACTGGGTTTTGGTGCCTTCATCTGACCTCTTTTCTCTCTCTAACTTACTTATAACTCACTGCATAGCAGGCATTACGGGGTTTATCCCCCAGTTACAGCTCCTTAGTGCCAAGGGTTTGAATGGGAGGTTCAGGGGTGTTGCCCTTGCTGTCAGCAGCCAGTGCACCACGTGTGCTCCCAAAGTATGTGTTCGTGGCTGTGCACCTGTGTGTGTTCTCCATTTCTATTGGGACCGTGGTAGTTCCCAGCCATGGTCCCTTCTGTTTGCTCTGGAGCCCTCATGCTTTTAGTTTTGGATCCTGGTGCAGCCCTTGTTATCAGCCAAGTGGCAGCCTCTGTGTGCCCAAGTTTTTAATGCTTTGGCTCACATTCTGAAGCTTGAGAGCATAGTACTCTCTGCCTCATTTCCAATTTATGCGAGCAAGCTCTCAGGAACTGCAGAACTTGAATCTGCATTTGCATATCTGGCTCCAGATTTTTTTCCCATGCCTTTGAAACATCTCGATGTATAATCTATTAATGGAAAACACATATTTTGTAAATTGCTTTTTATTTTTAGCTGCTTCACTAGATACATGGGAACACAGATAACAAGCAGTGATACTTGCCAGCAAAACCCCCAATTTTCCCATGAGCATCAAAATTATCACATTTAATTCTTCTTGTTTTCACCATAGTGAAATTATCTTGACTTACTACACTTGAATAATGCAACTGTAGCTTGAATGAGAGATGGTCAGGGCCTCTGAAAAACGGAGTACTTCAGGAGGTGGGTTGCCAGCACAGTCGCTTCAAAGATGGGGCAAATGTATTACTGGCCACTGAATTTTACTAAGTCAATTTTATGGTCAGATGCTGTATTTCTAAGTCCAATTTTAAAGCTTCCCAGTTTTCTAATTCCTGTCTAGCACTGTTCAGATTGATCTGGAGATTTCTGAGATTGAAGCACTCGAGCTGAAATTGCTGAATAATGATACACTGATGTTGCACACGATTTTGCCTATTGATGCACCTACTGCTATGTTAACAACATTCTCTAAAGGATTCTTGTTTAAAATACTCCAATCATTACTTGGAATGTCTAGGCAATCTAAAATATACCTAAAACTCATATAGGGTTTAAGGAAAGGGATGGTAGTTTTTTTAATATATACCTTTTACTGATAATGTCAACTTTTAAAATCTGTTACTACTTTTTGCTAATGACACATATTATCATCAAAGAAATTCTTCATTCATTGGTCCTCTGCTTTTATAACAAAAGGATGCACTTAGGAACCTGTCTCCTGTTTAAGAAGTTGAGATTCATATCCCCCAATGTACTCCTTAAAGCATTTAAAACATCTAAAAAAAATGCCATCATTTCTGTAACCCAGACTGTTCAGGCTGCACTGCACTCTTGTGTATGTCTACACACACTTTTGCACAAGTGTCTGCACAGCCAGTGTATTCATGTCAATCAGATGAGGTCAGGAGCTCAATTTCTACTCCTGACATCTTTTACAATTCTCCTATTCAAGGATATTTAAGGGTAGACTGAGATGTAGTGTACTTGAAACCAGCTGATGTGCAGCCAAAGATATTTTCTAAACACAAGCAAATGTTTTACAAATACATATCACACAAGAAAACCCCTTGGCTCATGCACAGAATGTATTATTAGGCTATAAACAAAAAACTGCAAAAAATGTTTGAAGTATTATCAAAACTGTCATTGGAGTGCTGACAAGGAGTCTCCTAAAAATACCTTTCCAAAAATGTGACCAAGAGTCAAATAAGCAATAATAGCCTAGAATGTTGAATGGAATGATTTAATAAGCTAGTGTTAATCAACTACTGAGGGTGATTTAAGCCATGTTAGTCCTGTTCTACCTGCAGAAAGGGAAGGCATATTCTACTTCCAAACAATACTTGTCAGCAATGAACTTCAGCTTATTGTCTGAGAAAAGTCAAAGAATGCTTCACAGCTTTTTTCCATTTGTAAATCAGTTGCAAATATTTAGCAGTGTTCAAGATTATGAAGCAATGTGCCTGAAAAGTCTTAGAAAATACTTTTTCCTGCCTTTTTCTCTTAGGTACCTAGGGAAAGCTTAGTGCTGTTCTGCTGGCATTGCTCAGCATCACTCCCAGGTCAGCTGAGGGAGGCTTTGGAGTGAAACAAGTCAGCTTATCCCCAGAGGCATCCATGTGCTGCATGCACAGAGCTCCCAGCCTGCCATGACCACATAGGCAGAAAGTTAACACATGATGTACAGCTGGAGAAAGAGTGACAGAAATTTTGGATGACAACATTAATATACTGCATAAATCCCCTTAAAGAGCCAGGGACTGCAGGCAGATTTTTTTTTCTGTTTGAGTATTAACTACTTGAGTCTGGCTTCATGTTAAAATCAAGATTAACCCCTCCCCCTGCCTTTTACATAATAATTTTGACTAATTACGTTTTTATATTCTCTTGTTATTAAAAGCTCTGAATCATCCAGTTTTGGATTGCAAAGAGACAGGACTTAATTTCAGAAAGAGGGAAAAGGGAATGATCAAATTCAGACATGCAAACAGAGCTACTGAGCCAAGGACTGTACAGATTAAAAGTTTGGATTAGAACCAAAAAGGATGTGAGATATATATATACATATATTATTATAATTTGTTTTCCAATTAGCATCTTAACACAAAGACCCCACCTAAGGAGGATTTAAAATTAACTCACAGGGAAATAGCTTTCCCATGAGGTGAACTTGATTGACTTTGACAAGATATCTGGTATATCAGCCTCAGCTGACTGCTGACCTGTACTGCAGTCAAAGTGTGGAACTAATTTCTTGTCACAGATCATTGCAAATACTAAGAAGAACCTATTATTTCTCCCCAGAAATATTAAATGAAACTGGGTCGGGACTGGATTGAAAATAGAGGCGAAACTTGGGGCAGTGCTAAGAACTGTACTAGTGCATCAGCTAGGGGTTCTTCCGAAAACTTTTCCACAAAAAGCCAACAATTATTTTATAACAATCCTAGTTTCCAGTCTGTCCCAGGATAACCATTTAGTAGATAAATTTATATCTTCCGGAGTATTGAGGCTTTGCTTCTTGGTGCTACATAAACAAAGGCAGCAATTTTACATCATCTGTCTGAATAGTAAATGAATTGTACTTGTACTTTTTTGTATCTAGTATGGGGGAAATATTAAACGCATCCAATTTTTGTAATTTTTGTATGTACAATGTATGGTACATATATAGATGAAATAGTAAATTCCAAAAGTAAGAAGGTGTTTGGTACAGAACGCCTGTGTGGATATTAAAACTTCACATTTTTATACATGATAGTTAACTATTTAAAAAAAAACCAAAACAAACCACATTGTTTATCAAATTAGTTACTTAATTTTAGTAGGTCTTTGAACCCTAAGCTTTAACAAGCCTAATCTATGCATGGGTTTTAAAAATTTTTGTGAAATTAGTTCGAGCAATACAGATAAGTAGGTACAAACACTAACAAATTGTTGATCTGAAATTACCATGCTGCTATTCATGAGAGGAGTCAAACACTTGGACTTTGTTAATCTGTAATACAGATTTTGTTAAACGTGCCAATGCTCAAGAGCGAGCCTTCTTTGAGTTACTGTTTTGTAGAGGTAGCATGCTTCATTTTGTTGTGATTCTGTCCATCTGCTCTGAAGATTAAGCAGGGATATCTAATTGTCTGAAAAAGGCAACACAATTTCTTAACAGTCACGTTTGACATCTTGGCTCTCCTTGGAAGAATTACTTGATTTCCGCCCAGCCCCTCCTCCCAGTTAAAGACAGTAAGCTGATTAATGGAATGCCAGTGGCAGGAATTGGCTAAGATAGTATTAGATACAATACAGTGTCTGAATGAAAATGAAAGGCCTGCATCTAATATTATTTCCAAACAATCATAGTAAACATTCATAAACAATCATGTTTTGAAGAGTAAATGCTTTATTGGAGTATCACAATTTTATGATTCCTTTTCTAAGAATGGATAAAACTGACAGAAGGAAGCAAATGTTCAGCTTGATCAAAGCAAATTTACTAAGCTGCAGCAGCATTTCCCAAGTTGAGGTTTAACTTGAGAGGATCACTTCTCTGTGTCCTGTATGCAATTGCACAGTTCAGTTTAAATGCAGAAGACAGAGGCCAAATTTAAGAGGTGATCAAGCAATTCTGAGGCTCTCTAGGTCCTGTGACAATTTTGCACTTCTCCGTGGGATTTCTTTCTTTTCAGGCCTGCCTAAAGCTATGGAGCTCTCACTTTTCCAGGTGCTGCTGAGCTGCAATGCTTAACAAAGGGTGCTCTCAGTGCAGCTCCATATTCTGTGTCAAGAAGCACAACTTAGCTGGGTCTGTCCAACTAGGACAGTGCCAGGGAAATCTGTGCTTTGCCTCCAGAGCACTGAATAGAAAATTCCATGTTTTTATCAATCAATCTGGAGGCTGCTGGGCTTCAGGCACAGCCTGTTTTAAGTCAGCCTTAAGTTAACTCCAATTCAGCCAAGAATATCTCAGGACAAAACCTTTGAAGCCAGGCAGCTTTGAAAAGCTCTCTGGTGTGCTTTTCACTGAGTAGAATAAATAGCTTGCTCTGGGTTTTTGTGCTTCCATGCTTCCAAGAATGCAGGGATAGTCCCACTTCACAAAATACTATGTCTGCAGAATTTTTACACCTGTCAAGAGGCTGCACGTGTCTGTCTGAACCATATTTAAGATGATGAGGCAGATTACAGCCCTAAGTAAATCCACCGTTTTTGTGTCTGTTGTCATGTTATGAAAAGAGGAAAGTAAATTTAAAACTTAAGGAAGCTAAGGAATTCAACAAATTAAGAGGCTTTGAAATGCTGTGGAAAATCAAAATAGGTTAATGCATCAGCACATTGTATCTGTAATGGTAAAAATGCTGAATTTTAGAGGTTTTGTTTTATCATTAACCACAGGTAGAGCTCATATTGATTGCAAATTGAGTTTGCAACAATTTTCAATAAAAGAATACCGGGTGTATAGAAAATCAAGACCTTGATTTGCACACAATTGCATATGAGGATTTTACTCACAATTACCACAGATAGGGATAAATGAGATTTTAATGATTTCTAATTGATGTTTTAGGTTTGCCATCTGCTGCTGTGTGATACTGAGGGCTATATCTGCAGTAAACTTGACTTTTTCCTGTGTTTCACTTCAGTCTTGGTCTCAGATCATTTATACTGTGTTGTAATGGTAGTTAACTTCAACTGCAGAACAGCTCCAAATGCCGCTCGAGGCCATTTCAGACTTTATCAAGTTTGTCCAATCAGCTCAAGAAAATTCTTCAGTATTTCAGACTCACATAAGAGTAAACACAAAGAGCCAAATAAATTATATGTAGCCCACATTCATGTTATGGTCAAACAGAATGAAGGGATTTGAAGAAACCTTTGTCCTTCTGATTGTCCATTATCTCATCTGCCCTCTGGCTGAGGTGATGGACAAGCTGCTGAGAAGTGGCATTCAAGAAGTAAGACTAGATCTTTAAAAAGACAAAAGACAAGAAGGGCGGTGCTTGGTGGTGCCCTGGCCATTGTTGTTTTGAAGGCTAAAAGCCTCCTGGCCTCCAAGAGAGAGAACAAATCCATTGAGAGCCATTAAATATGACACCTCCTTTGGCACAGTGCATCCCTGAGCCATAGGGCAGGAGACTCTTGCAAGACATTTTGCTGAGGATTTCAGATGTGAGTTCTCCTTCAGTTCCTGGTGTTGCTCTAGCCCATCTGGAATTTGTGACTTTAACTCCTTATTCTGCACTTTGGGTGAGAAGTCGGCATTAATCCCTTCAAGTGACTATGTCTTGGTTTTGAGGATGGAGATTTCTCTGCTCTCATATATTAGCCAAGCTCTGTCTCTGTTTTTAATCAGAAGGCAAATCTATTCCTTTAATCTTTCTTTAATTGGAAGTTATGGTAAATGCCATTTGACATGCATGAAATGAGCAGCAAAGTTTTCCAAAAGGAAAGGACTTCTTTTTGTACTTTGATCTCTGGTATTAATGCAATCTGAAATATTACTTCATGAATAGAAATTACAATGCATTACTTGATTAGAGTTTAATTGTATCTAGAATTAAATAGTAAAGTTGTTGAGCAGTTTTTAGGAACTCAATCTGATTAGTTCCAAGGTATTCTGCTAGGTTCAGGTGTTCCTGAGTTATGGAATGCTTTTGAAATAGTTCAGCATCTGCACAAAGTGAAGCATTTCTTGGTTAGCTGCAGTTGCCAATATTGGCTTCATGAAGCATGAGTCATAGATAGGGTAGCCTAACACATTTGGCTTAAAATCCAGCTGCATAAATGATAATTTTTTTTTTTTACATATACATATAAAGCACATTAAAAAGTGAATGCAAATCACAGCTGCTCATACTGACAGAGCATGAGAATTTCAGCTTTGCTCCTGGGTAACTGAATTAGCAGAGTGCCTGGCTGCCTGAAAATATTCTCTTTATCACCAAATGCAGAGCATGTATTCCAGTGACTACTAGAGCTCTGTTTTTTGAGCTCTGCTCAAAGGAAAATTGCAAATATTAATCTCTCAGGTTTTTCAAAATGATACATAGCAGAAAAATGTCACCAATGCCAGATGAATTTATGTCTTCCCTTTGAACTCTGGTGACTTGGAAACAACTGTCTGCTAGTTATACAGTTGTTAGAATGCAAAATGCATTCAGATGTATTTGAAATTTAATTAAAATGTTTGCTCTGATCAGTTACTGCTAGAAAACCACTTGGCCTGTATGGTATGAGTCAGGTCTATGAAGCAAACAAATTTTTAAAGTAATTATGTAATAATGAGTATACTTTAAAAAAAAAAAAGTAAATATTATTGTTAAAACATAAGGCCAGATGTCTATGCTTGAAAGAAGATGCAAAGGGCAGCATCCACTCGGATGAGGCAGAATTTCAGTCTAGGATATTCTGCTCATTAACTTGGGGGCTTCATTGTTAAAACTTCTCAAACACCCTTCAAAGGGCACTCACTTTGACAGAATGGGTGATAAAAACCCAAACTTCACAGCCACTGTACTTAAGAGAAGCCCCTGATGTGCCAAGGCTTGTTGAAAGCTTTGCCCAGGGGGCTAAGCAGATATAAAGGCAGCATTATGAAAGATTTTCACATATGAATATCGCAGAACTGAAGGAAGAAAGCTTGAGGTCTCTTGAAATTGAAGGTATTGATCCCAATCTTGCTGAATGGCTATAACCCTTTTTATTTTAACTTCTCCAAAACAGAGTTTTATTGGAAGAGGAAAAAAAAAAGCTTAATCAAATATGTATTTTCAAGTTTTCTTTCTTTTTTGGTAGCAAGTGTAATTTTAAATTACTTTTCAGTACTTCAGTTCAATTAAAAAAACATTTAAAGAGATGATACATAGACCCCTTTAAAATGTGCACCAAGAAGCTGTGTAAACTCATCTGGTTTGGTTACTTAGGAGGTTTGTTTACTTTAGTAAGTATAAACTGGTGTTATCACAGATCACCATGGAAGAGAAGTGGCTTTTGGGCCTTAACCTGCAAAGACTTAATGCTTCTGTCTAACCATCCACAGGGCCCTCTTGCAGAAACGGAGGTTATGATATTTAATTAAAAGATGGGAAAAAATAAAAGCAGTAATTTTGAAAAATGTTTGTTCTCATGTTTAGTAGGTTTATTCCGAAAGAAATGTAAATGAGAGGTGTCAGACTTGACTGTCAGTAGAACTCAAATTCGAGTCACGAATTTCAGATACAACAAACCCAACAGCGTTCACATAAGAGAAAGTAGATTTGCAATTAGGTTGTTCTACAGTACCATGTGTAATTTTATTGTCTGCTGAACTTTCATGACTATAAAACATCTTAAGAAGAATCCAATGCAAAAGCCAGAATAATTCCTCTTTGAGAAGAGCCATTTACAAGAACCTTCATGGCAGAATTGTTTTTGTGACTTATCAAAATGTCTTTTTGCACCTGAATCCTACACCCAAACCCAAATTTCCCTGTTTTAAAATATCTGTTTTTCTGAATAGGCCTTTTTAGATCTCCATGGCTATGTTTCACAGGTCCATCCTGTGATAGGTATGATGAGCTGGCTAAGAATAGCAAGTGGAAGAAATCTTTATAGAAAAGCTTGTGTGAGTCTATAGTCTATTGAAAGCTCAGTGACTTCAAATTCACTTTAAAAAATCAGCAACAACTTTTTAAATTTCATTCAGCCTTGATCTGGGTATAACTTATGTTCAGAAGTTTTTCTGGAGTGTTTCCATGTTTCCATTGTGTTTCTAAAATTTGTTTTAAAATTTTCATTTTCTTAAAAATCATGTTCTTACACAGATTCATTCTCACTTATTTCTTTTTGAATTGATTTGAAATGTCTGACTGCATTATTTCGTGAAAATCTCTGGGAATTCTGTGTTACCAAAAGTAACACTGCTTGTACGGTTCAGATACATATTGCTGTTTATTTTCTCAAATGATCATTCATGTAGGTATGTGTGAACTAAAATTCCTAATATTTTGATATATTTTGTGATCATCATCTTAATTGGAGATGTGAAATTTAGTTCATGTTCTCAGCATTAAGGAACACAACTGTTTCATTGCTCTCTTTATGTTTGATAATATTTCTGATGCAAACTCAAGGTCCACTTAGCATTTTGGTTTAGGGTTTGTGTTGGAAATGCAAAGTGAATGTGGCCAGTGCCTTCTTGCTGTCATTGTTCTTTTTTGATTTCTGAAGGAATGCATAGAATGTTATCTAACCTGAATGATCAAATTCTCCTTTCTCTGACTCTTCGTTGCTGTTACTATAGTGATCTACTCTATAAGATCATCTTATTTCTTGCAGATGAATGATGCAATGGGATTTGAATTGCCATGGGTGTATTTTGTCAGTCTCGTCATCTTTGGGTCATTTTTCGTACTAAATCTTGTTCTTGGTGTATTGAGCGGGTAAGCATACACCTTTTTCATCATGAAGGCAGAGTCCTGAATTCAGTTGCCATGAACACACAGGTTATCTTATACAGGTGAGACTTCAGCTGGGATGAGATCTTTTAACAAACCTCTATTGCTCTATTCCTCCTCTAGTTAGGGCACAGAAATTTTTCTTGGAACTCTCATATAAATAACATACGAACACCAAAATTGGAGTTTAGACCTATCAGTACATATCCTTCATGTCCTTTTGGCAAAGTCATAAAAAAGGACTAACAATTCTCATATAAGTGTTATTGGAATTAATCCTCTTAAGCCTCACATCCACAACAAAATTTGGGTAAGTAAATTTAGACGATTGTTCACTCACTTTTTAAAGGTCTGGATAAACCATAAACTTTGTGGAACCTACGTGATCTGGCAGCTGCAAAAAAGGACTCTGCTGTTTAATGAATGACTGAATCATAACTTATTTCCTTGCGTTTTACAGGTAAATGATGCAATAGGATGTGAGTGGCCATGGATCTATTTTGTTAGTCTTATCATCCTTGGCTCATTTTTCGTACTTAACCTGGTTCTTGGTGTACTTAGTGGGTAAGCAGTTGAGTTAACATTGTGTATGCTACTGCTATTTGTAAGATGGCCTCTGCATTTACTCCAGCTTCTCAGCAATGGCTTTTTTGCATGCACTTGAGATTATCTACCAGTGTTTGCTCTTTGGACTGAACTGTGTGATTCGAGTGCCTGTTTCTGTCTTGACATCACGTTCACCATGCTTGCCAAAAATATTCATTCAACGAAGCACTAATCTCCTTATTCTGTAATATTCCTGTAGGGAAAAAGGTTTTGTGCACAGAGATGGGTGGTACACCCGCACAAATATTCTCCCCTTTTGTAATATACAAGTCTTTTTCTGAAAGGCCAACTTTGCTTTTCTTCAAATAGTCATACTGCAATTGGAGTGTTATGTTTACCAGTCACATATTTTGCTCATAATATGGCAAAATATTTTTAATAAATGTTTCAAGAACTATCTTACAGAGAGAGTGGCTGCATTATCCCAACACAGTGTTCAGTGGTTCCTGGGTTGTAGAGCTGAGAGGTGTTGTGACAACCTGCACCAGGAACTGATAAATTTATCAATAATACGATATCAATTTAATAGAGTTGCCAGTGGGAGGTTTGTTGGTTTGTGCACTTCAGGCTCCAGCCAAGAACTAAAGCAATGTCAGTTCTAGCTGTATCATGTGCTTTAAAACTGTAGTTTATGGCAAGAGTTTGCCAGATTTTCTTTTTACAGAATCCCATTATGTGAACCCTATTTCCTTTGCCATTTCCTGATTTCTAGCACACTTGAGCTTGGGAAGCTTCAGTTTATGGTAAAGATATTTTTTGATAAATATATATAAGATCCAGCTATTATTTGAATGCTGAAAAAAAAAAGCATTACTGTTATGTATGTGTTAGGTCTTAGTTATACAGCACACTATATTGTCCTGGCAATCTCTGCCATCTTTGTTAGCCAACAGAAAAATTTTCCTTGCATGCAAAGCGGGTGATGGTGCCATCAGCTGCTGATAGTGCGTGCAGCCCTATCCATGGTTTAACCATGTTGTATCTATTGTATCTGAAAGAAATGATAAGGCATTGTTATATTTCTAGAAATCAGATAAGCAAAAAAGATTTGCAGGTGTTGACATAACTTAGTCACAAGAGCATTTTTAGCTGATGGGTGGTTTTACAGTGTGCTTTCTAAAATATTTAGTCATTTGTCTGTGATAGGTTACTGTTGCAGGGAAAGCATAGTTTTACCTTGTTGTCAGACTTGCTTTATAAAGCAGGTGTTTAAAAGAAAAATGGTAGTGCTAAAACAGTACTGCTGATTTTTAGATTTAATCTTGTCTTCCAAGATTTATACAGCCATATCAGCTTTGTTTTATCCAAGGACGAATGTGTAAGTTGTTGCAAAGCTAAGGGCCCAGCTTTCAGCCATGCTGAAGAATGAAATAAGAAGGAGAAGGACAGAGAAATGAGGGTAGTTAGAGTGTAATTTATTTATTCATTTGATGCTGTTACCTAACCTTGCTGTGTGACTGGCCTTTCCACTGAAGTCATTACAGGATTAGGCTCTCACAGTTCCTTCTCTGGCCCTTAAGAACATCACAAGCACCAATTAGTTTTCTTCCTGTCCTGTGATGGTGTCTGGTAACAGATAATGGATATTCCTATTTTTCTTCCCATGACATGAATTGTTATTGGTTCCAGATTTTTCCATTAAAAAAAAATAGGGAAAGTGAAAGTGACACTTAATTGAGTGTTCTGTTGTAGGTGTTAATTTCATTTCATTTTCTGAAGTCATGGAAATTTAGACATAATCTCATGAATCAGCTTAGCATTTTATTTAAAACGTTTAAAGTAGTGTGTGAAATTTTCAACATTATACTTTTTGGTTTTTTTTTTTTTTTTGG